>JAYKKI010000070.1:895000-1207500 GCA_039881145.1 Druceiella hillmani
AAATATGTGGTTTGAGTATATATTTGTAGTTAAACATAAAAGTAGATTTTAACACTGCCAAGTTCAAATAAAATTCTAAGAAAAAGTTTATTCAAAGCCCATGCCGTGTTTTGATGTCACTAAATTTACCCTTAAAAGAGATTTATACTCTTACCAAGCAATTTGTTAATTCAGGTAAATCCTAAACTAAAACTAAAAATGTATTAGAGGCCGTCAAAACCATAGAACGTCTTGAGGACTTCGAAGCGTTAAAAAGTAATTTGATTCCAAAATTTCAATTACCCATGTAAAATAGCGACCATAAATACATTAATCATCCCATAAAACCTTCTACATTGTCTACTTATTTATCGTATCTAACTACGATGGTAAGTCGGGATAATACACATTCTATCTTAATCGGTAAATAATCTGCAAATGGTATAAAAAGTGATCAAATCTAAATTTCATACCACCGTGTAGGCTGGTAACTGCTAACAGGGAACGATACAACGTGCATATTACGAATGAAATTACATTACGATGTTATAGAAACATTCCTGAGTTTCTAACAAACTAAACAAAAAGATGCAATACCCCATGTCACTCCATGATGGCGATTTTTTTATTTTCAGAATTTCAGTGTCGATACTTTTCTTAACGATTATTCATGAATGTTTCTTGTTACCGATAACTTTTCGACCAATTCAGTAATCATACCTTGAAATAAAAGAAAAACTTAATATTTATCAATATTAACAAGAAATGGTCAAGTAATAGGAACGGAGATAGATAGAATTTGATTGAAATGATGAAACGTTTGTTCAAATATATTGGGTACTTGAGACATGTCCCGTTTAGTTTGACAATAAACAAGGGGATAAATTTAGAGAAATATGACGTGGGCAGCATTTTTCAATATTTGTCCAGGATATGATCTCCCAAAATAGAACTGTAGGGTGCTACTGATTATATCAGGTCTTTACATTTTACGCAAGTAGTAAGGATAATTTTAATGAAACGAAAAGTAAACTTCTCCTGGTAGGTCCTGGGAACTTTTAAAAACATGCGGTCAATATTTTTATTATCGTTTGCTTCACAATATTCATGAGCTGGTTTTACCAATTAATTTAAATCCTGTCCAAGGTTATGTGCACTTAATTTTTTAGCATCGTGCAGGATAAGCCATGTATTCGAAAACCTTATTGATTGAAATTAGTAATTGAAAGGAGTTAAACTATCGCTGGGAATGTGTGTCCAATTTTTAAAATTACATTAGTTTTTCGAATTTTTTTATAAAAAAAAATCGCGCTTTAAAGCCACTCTGTTTCAATTTATATTACTACAGCTTTTGACTAATTTATATCTGAGCCGCTACTTACCTGATTTGAAAAGAAAGCAAATTGCTATTTAATATTTCGTATTATACGCAGTATTTCTTGTAAAATATTTGCGATTTTAACCATAACTTTTTAAACATTTTGACGGACAGAAAGGTGCAGATCCTAAAAATTGGAGGGTTTGCCTTAAAAATGTCCGAGTATTATTTAGCAACTCTCCCTATACCATGGTAAGAAGAAAACGATTACAGACAGAAGCTTCAATTTTATTAATCTATTTCATTGGGCGTTTCCTGGGATATCGTTAATTGAGGTAAATTTTAAAGGAAAATGTAAAATTCAAAAGTTAAATTTATACCTCGCATAAAAGTTATGCTATAGTTGTCCATGCAAAGGTATGGTTCGTGAAAAAAAAAACAAAAAACTGAGTGTCTATAAGTTTTTCGCAGTTCAACTACAACTACTTAATATAGACTCAAAGAAAAAAATGTATGTACTAAGAATAAATTATTTTCCCTACGTACCAAAAATTTCTACGAATTAATATTTAACTTATTGCACTACATCCATCACATTCCCTTTATTTATTATTTAAGTATAAACTACTCTCGTTAATATTTAAATCAACCTTTAGCTCTTCAAACCTGATTAAGAAAAGAGTAACCGTCAAATTCAAAAATGAACAATATTAATCTCTTTATACACAAAAATAAAATATCTCCAAAAAATATATATTTTTAGTTAGGATTCTCACTATGTTATGTTACTCGTATATCAAAGACTTTGCCCCACAAATTTTAACATTTGTGTCCAATCAATCTGTCAAATAAAATATATCCGAATAGAAACAAGAATACTCGAACTTTAGGAGAAGTTTGGTTAGATAGTGCGGGTTAGAAGTAAAAGCAAATGAGGCACGTGATCATTTAATAGTAAAATATTTATTAATAGTTTAATATTCATATTTTTTTAAGGTTCTTTCAATGCAGAATCTAATTCAGAAACAGTTTATTTAAGTGTATTTCTCCCCACAAATATATTGTTCCCTCATTTTCTAAATACACGATAGCAACACACGTTCCACAAAGGTGCTTTTGGTCTTTCTCCGACACTTTTGAATTTATGGCGATCCAAGTCGAGGCAAGTCAAGTATTATAAATTGGTGATGTAATTACGAAACCGTTTGAAGATGCAAAAGATAGGAGCACGGCATGAGAATGCCATTAGAGTGTTTAAAATTGTTAAAGGGATGATTGTTAAAGAGTCAAGTGAGGTGATGTGTTTTTGGAGAACTGTATGCCACTGGGGAAAACACCTCGTATTTTACTGTTTATGAACGCAGACACATATCATTTCTTTGTTTATTTGTACGTCGCTTTGTTATCCGATTAGACATACTACAGACAAAAAGCATAATATTGCAATGAGTTATTTTGATTTTTCCTTAAAATTAATATACATAATATAAGAGACATTAAGACTTAGGTTAGAAAAATGAAAGTTAAAGTAAAAAATTATTAAAAATAAAATGATTTTCAGGATTTTAAGAGATATTAATTACAAAGCAGCGAAAAATATAAAAATTGCGACAGCCCCGAATCTGTATCTAGCTCAGTCGCAGATTAAGCTAGTATAAGTTATAAAATTTTCTGGGGTTTATAAGAATAAAAATAGAACTAAAATTACTATTGTGCCAAACAAAGATATTTCATGGAAACATCTTAAAAGTTAGCAAGACACAATAATTGTCACTAATTTATCTACATTCACAAGGGTGAAGGGAGGAGGCGACGTGTGTACGTTTATTAGGAAGATTGATTGTAATGTAAGTAGGACACGGTTCATAAAGTTCTCATTAGTGTATTAACGTATAAACGTCACTGTAATATTATTAACATAATAATATAATTAAGAAAACTTTAATATATTATTGTATATCATAGCTGATGGGAATGTATTATACACACACACACACACATATATATATATATATATATATATATATATATATATATATCTATATATAACCAAACAATTTAACGCAATCAATAATTATGTAAAATTTATCGAACTAGATTCATGTAGAATGTATATATTTTAAAAAGGTTTTTAAGATAAAAATATGTTCAAACTAATAACAAGATTATTGACTGTCAACAACTAAGCCACTTTATGAATCACATGGATAGTCGCTCGTAGTTTCGCCAATTCATTTTTATCATTTCTTAAGCTGATACTTGTCTTGTCGAGTAAAAATTAAATACAAAATATCTAGTAACGGAAACACCTTTATCGTTTATATGAATTTGTCCTTGCTGTGTCATATTACTTATGTATGCTCGACCGGCTCAGCTCCGGAGACTTGTTTCGAAAACTTTTTCAAGTACTTTGTGTGTCGAGTATTGCGCTTTTATTTGCTTTAAAATAAACATTCACAGATGAAAACAAGAACCAGGAAAAAAAGAAAATAATCAAAATGAAAAAGCAACCTTTTTAAAGTGAAATCCCTTGAAAACCGATTTTATTCCATTGTCCTGTAGTACCTCGAATACGGAGATTTAATTTGAACACGTACCTCCGTACGTGTGAAAACATTGTGCACAACAAATATTCCGTCCTCTTGTATTCAAAATAGGTCAGAGCGATACGTAATGTATTTCACGATTGTCCATTTTGCCAGCAACCGAGGTCTCTGAATTTAATGGTGAGTGTTCAAGTTTCGTAAGACCATTAAAACAAGCTTTAATTGCCAAACAGTTTTGTAGAAACGTGAAAATTGGTCGGAACTTTGAAGTCTGGCGTTAAATTATATCGCTTCCTCTATTTATGGCACAATCTTTCGGTATGGCGAGTGTGAGAAACGTTATCGTAAATATCAAATTTTCGCAAACCGCTTCGAGTAATTAATATAACGACGGAAAGCGAAATAATCCATAAGAAAAGTGTCACGGAAATTGACTTCGGGATGCCATTGGGTGTTTAATGATAATATTTTTGTATATTTTTAACATCTCAGATGGATCTCTACGGATGTTGACGTCATGTTCATGACAGGATTCGGATATAAAACACATCGAAATTTGTTTGTTGGTTGAAATACTTTGTTTACAGGTAGATACCTACTTTAGTAGAGCTTTCATGGAACCACTATTTCTCTCTGTATATACCATCAAAAATAATGTGATTCCACAAAACCTAAGTGTTTTTTTACCGCTTTTTAAATTAATTAAAATTGTTATAAATATTTTGATTGCGTAGATTTTCTCTGTTTACGAAAAATGATTTGTAAAATTGAACATAAAGTATAATTCTTCAAAGAATGGTAAAACTTTACTAAGAATTTATTTATCATTTGAAATTTTACTTCAGGAAAATTAAAAGGGTTACAATAACTGTTATTTACTGCGGGAAGTTTTAAAAAATTGTCTTATGTGTTTTGAAACTTTTCATAAATAAATTTAATTTTCAATTTTTTTACGAAAAGTTTAATAAATTATTGAAAAATATTCAGTCCATATAAATCAAATAAAGGACATAGATTGTGTAATAGAAATATGCTGCTTTTTGTTTACAATATATTCATGTTTCATTCTTTTTATGTACAAGAGAAAAACATCGTGTTTCAACATATTACTATTTAAATATACATTGAGATCAAATGTGAAATTAAACGAAAAAGTATATGTGAAGTAATAAAACTTCAAGTGATTTAAAATTAGAATGATTTATCATTGCACTTTATCATTAATTATGTAGATCAAAGCTTATTTAATACATATTTTATATGCTATTGATTTAATAGATATACATAGGCTCATTACAATATATTAAATATTACTGTGGGCCTGTAATATATGTATGGTAAAAGTGTAGTTTGTAAGGATACAATCGGCCAAATGCCTAACGGAATGCACGTGAATTAAGGTTCTGTAGTAAAGTTTTAAAAAATATATTAAAAATGATTATTTAACAAATTTTTGGTGAAAATGAGCAGACGTAATTTTGTAACAAATGTTAGTATAAATATTTTTTAGACTTTTAAACACATGGGTGAAAAATTAGAGAGAATTAGTAATTTTATAGCTAATTATTTTCTAAAGAGGGCAAAAATTAAATAAAAACAAATGTAACCTTGATTTTATTTTAAAATATCTATTTAATGACACCCCACTTGACAACTTGCGTGAAAAAAATGTTTTACCTGTACTTTACACATTCAGAGAGGAATATTAAACAAATAGTATTTGCGACATGTAAATTTAGATCTCCATAGGAAGTACTTACTCCTAAAATTTTGTGGATATAAGTCTAACATTTAAAAGAAACGTGAGGCCGCAATAAATAGTTATATGCACTTGATATATTTAACTCATTTATAGTGTAGCTTTTATACTACAAAATCCAACAAATTAGTTATAGGTTCATAGTTAGTAAGAAAGTCTTACATTAATGTGATAACTTACTTATGATTTAGATTTGTGAAATTCGAATATCTATAAATATATTAATACACAGTATTGTATTAATATGAAAATTAATGCGACTTAGCCAATCAGTACTTAGACCCGGTGTATTACATGTTTAATTATTGAGATTTATTCACTTTGCCTTAACAAAATAAATTTCAAATATTCGTCCTACTTCAAAATAATTTCGATTACCGTAAACAGAGAAAATCTCGGCAATCAAAAATATGAAAGTCTGAGAAATATTTTTTAGATTGAAAGAGAAAAAATTTTTAAAGACGTTTTAAAATAGAACTTTGGATTCGATTTGATATTAACTTTAAAATAAATTTATTAGTTGACTATTTTACTTGACTTATTAATTTATTACACTTGGATAAGCACCAGAGTTAACCATGAGATGATTTGCATATATATATACATATACATATACATATATATATATATATATATATATATATATATATATATATATATATATATTATCGTTGAATGGGAATTTCTAGAATTACATATAGAAATCATCGATGAAGAAAGAACTCCACGTTTTTGTATCTAGTGGTAATGAGATTTAAGTGGTGTTGAGATTTTAATGGCATATTTTCCATCGGGGAAGTAATTTAAAATAGTTGCGGAAAAAGTAAATAATTTTATTTAATTCAACTTACAAACTGAAAAAGATATTTCCAAAATTAAAAATTTTGCTGGATACTAAAAAGAACTAATAGGATGGGTAATTAGATATACGAGATAATACGGTGGACAATTTATATTATTATGATGTAAATTCGAAAAAATACAATGTTCGGTCAATTAATAGCATTCGTCGTTTGTATAGGTTTCGCTTGCATTAGAATAGGATTACTGTAAAATTGGAAGAATTTTCCACACTAAATCAACAAACTGCAGGACATTGAATTATTTCAAAACACAAACTAAAAAAAATAATTTGAATACACCTTTATTTACCGGTTATTGCAACGATATAACACAGAAGACCACGTCCGTACAAGTATGATGTCCGTACAAGTATGGTGTGGAAGACCACGTCCGTACAAGAATGGCAATTTACCAAAATTGTAAACAGGTCAACAATGATATGAAGAGGGAACTATTATAGCTATAATAGTTTTGCTATGCAGGATTCATTTATTTTATTACGTATTACATGCAAAGTCCTTCCTGCATGTTATTTTAAAGATTCATTCATACATTCGTTTCGCCAAGGCTAATTAATTTTTCTCTTTTCTTCCTTTTTGATATTATGAAAATTACATTTTTTTTTCTTTATTTAATATACTTTATTTTTATATTAACCTTTAAAGTATTTTAGTTACTTTACCCGATGTAATCCATTAATGGTGCCATGTTACCATTGCTAGATACGTCGTCAATTAGCACTGATCTACCTTTTCTCCAGAGCATTAAATCACTGATTCTGTACACGATGGAGATATATGGTTAGGATGTATGTTTATAGTTAAATATAAAAATAAATTTCAATAATTTCCGTTTACAAAACCTAATTTGGTGAGAGAGGCGAAAAAAAATAATAGTTGATTACTTTGGAATCTGCATATGGATTATGGAACAGAGTTCGATAACAGCCATATGAAGGTTTGTACATTCGAAGTAAACATAATGAGATTGTTTTACTATCAGGAAAAAATTAATTTCAAGCCCGTAGTTTGAAATTGCTGAAGTTACCCTTAGGTAGTATTTACGATTCTTCTATACGTCAAATTTAAAAATTAAGGGAGTGACATGATATGGACCATGAAATATAATATGGACCGCATTTTTTAATATTTGTCCAGTAAACGATCTTACTAAACAGAGCTTTAGGATGCTACTGATTAGTAGTTGTATAATTGTATCAAGTCATTATATTTTCAACGACTAGTGAGGATATTTTAATGAAAAAAAAGGTAAGAAATAACTTTCAAGTACACCTGTGAGTATTTTAAAAGCATGTCTTCATTATTTTAGGGTCTCTTGTGTCACAATATTGAAGAGGTGGTTCACTAATTAATATAAAATCTGTCTGCGATTATGCACACTCTTTAAATAGCGTGCTAGATAAGTCATCTGTTAGAAGACTACCTTGACTGAAACTAAAAGTTAAAAAAGTCAACATCATCACTTCGAAATTGTGCCCAATTTTTAAAATCGTCCTGGATTCTTGATCTGCATTGTCTCATAAACAAACGAGCGAAGCTGCGATGGACTCTAAACGTTTGTTGCTTAAGGGCGACTCTTTTTCAATTCAAATATTATAACTTTGAGCTGATTTGTATCTGAGCTTTAAATTATTTGATTTTTTTCACACGCTTTTAAGATAGACAGAAAGACGGAGATTTTAAATATTGGGGATTTTGTCTTAGAATCTTATAATTTAGCAATCTTCTTAATTTCACGGTAAAAAGACAAAAATTATACAGAGAGCAACTATAATTTTATAATGTAAGATATTTCAGATGTCAGGCATTTCCTTGAATATCGTTAACTGAGATAAACTTTATAAGAAATATAAAATTCAAAATTATGAACTTATCCCTCTAATAAAACATTACGCTACAAATGTTCATACAAAGACATCATATCGTATTCATAAAAAAAAACATCATATCGAGGATCTATGAACATTTTCCACTAAAACTAGAATACTAAGTGTATAGTCTCAGAAAAAATGTAAATATTGAGAATAAATTATATTCCTAACGTAGCAAAAATTACATAAACTAATGTTTATCTTGTTGCAAAGTATCTACTGTATTATCTTTATTTATTAGTTAAATACAAACTGCTTTATTAAAAGTTTAAGAGTAAGCGTCAAAGTTGACTACAAAAAATAACAGTCTCCTTATACACCAAATTAAATGTCTCCGAAAATATTGTGACTTTACTCGTGTACGAAGGCTTCACTCTACCAATTTTAATATTTTGTTAAAATTTGTGTCGAATCAACCTGTCATGTAAAATAGTATCCGAACAAAAATATGCATTCTTGAACTTTAGGAGTGGATTGATCAGATGGTGTGTACAATAACTTTCGCTATTTTAAAATTGTGGCGGAATTGTACGATTCCATTTCAAACAAAATTAAATGTAAGTATAACGACCTAAGTTATTAATATTTAGTTCATGGTTTGCGGTTTAGTGTAATTTGTGAGCGAATAGATATGATATTATTTAAGATTACATTTTTAAAAGGGTTTAAACTCTTTATAACTATTTTAATAATTCCTAGCCTTCAACGGTAAATTCTATTTTATACAAAATAAAACGACTACGTGAAATTTATATAGGTTTTAATTAAAAAAATTTAAATTATAAACACAATTATGAAAAAATTATGTTTTTTAATACTGAATTACAATCAAAGGAAAAAAATTAATATCGTTATTCATAATAATAAATTAATAAACACGAATTCGCAATAAAATTCAAAAATTAAATAAACTAGTATAATGTGGATAGATCATCTTTAATCGTTATAATCTAATAGGATGAAACATAATATAGCCATACACAAAGAAAGCAACAATTAATGAGGCTAAACCTCATAAAGTTCCATTAAGTGTAGCATATGATATGACCTTTTTGATTATGCACATATTGCTATTTAGATACGTAAAAAGCGCAGATAATAAAAGTTATCAAAATTTTCTTCATTTGGCTTAGTTATTTTGTCAATATATTAATTTATTAATGTTCTTGTCTAAATTTTTCGAAATAGTTTTATATGTGCAAGTAAAAGGTAAGTTGCAATAAACGTCAAAGAAAAAACATATTTAAAAACTTTTTATTCCAGTAAACCACATGGAATGTCCAGATTAAATAAAAACAGTATACTGTATACAGTTGTATTTAATAACATAAGAGTAAAGCAAAAAAAAGTTTATAGTTTTTCACATGTATAAAAATTTAACTTACTTTTTGAGAATAAAGTTAGATAATACATATACTAGTATCACTTAATGTTAAAACGTTTTAAATCGTTTAATCTTCATAAAAAAAATTTAATTCAAAAACATGTAATTGTGAAAGTATTTCAACCCTTCAAATAAATTGTTCTCATATTTTGTAAATACACGATAGCAACCCAGACCTGTGCAGCACGTTCCATAAACGTGCTTTTGGCCTTTGACCGCCATTTGAATTTTATGGCGCCTTCAAGTATCATTAGGCTACTTTAATAGAAAGATGTAATTACGAAATCGTCTCAAGAACTCGAAACTGTAGTGGCATGGCGTGGGAATGCCATTAGGGTGAATAAAATTCGTAAGCGAGTGATTGTTAAAAGTCATGTGAGGTGATATGTTAGCAGAACTGCATGCTATTGGGGAAAAACTCCTCGTATTTTATTGTTTGCTAATGCAGGTATGTATAAATTCATGGTTTATTTGTACGTCACCCTGTTATCCGATTAGATATACCACACACAAAAAGCGAAATATTTCAATAAGTTGTTTTTATGTTTACTTAAAATTATTAGATATAATATAAAAGACAATAAAAATTAAATTATAGAGACGAAAGGCGGAGAAAAAGTTATTAAAAATAAAATTCATTTTTAGGATATTGTAAAGCAACGACAAAATGTAAAAACTGTCTCGAATTTGCATCTAGCCGAGTCGAGTCTAAATTCAAGATATGACCAAATTTTCTAAGACTGAAAATGTAATAAATGCATAAATGTTTGAAAGCGTTTGTTTTGTTAGCAAATAAGATCAACATGCACACTTCTCCAGTATAGGTTATAGCAATGTTTGGCATAATAGTGGACACTTCTTTCTATATAAAAGTAATTACAAAAACTGCTGGGAACTAAAGTACTGAGGAAGTTGAAATGAAATAATTTATGAAAGGCCCGACTGATACTTGGCTTGTAATTGGCAATCACCACAAATACGATATTTTAAACTGTTAACTTGCCTTAAGATGTCAAACATTTTAAATTTTAAATTCCACAAAATATTTCATGCCGGATCACTGTACTTTCTCCAACTGATCAAACAACCTATTATCATACCAATATCAGACGACGGTATTTTTTTTAATTTATCGAGCATTTTTACATATAATAATATAAGCATTTGTTAACAGAGTAAGTTTACATCTTCATCGCGTTATTAATAATATCTTCTTGTTTATTGGGTACAGCAATACTTAATATTTTCATATAATTTAATAAATACATTGTATAAATTGAAGCTAATTTTATTATAAAAGTTAATATAAAAATAATTCTAATGAAACTGGTTACACGGGTTTTCAATCTGAGGGGTGATGGTACAAGGGGCTAATAGAATTGTTTCCATCGAACGGCGTCGAGGGATGTAGAGCCGTAATTAGTATTTGATCAAAGTTTTGGTGTCGAATTACTTACACCCGTTTATGTTGTTCTAATAGACAGAAATAGTGGATCGAACGGATTTTGAAGTTACGATTGGTCAAAGATACTGAACTTAGATGTTCGTATGTTGAAAATTATTGAACAGAAAAATTATACTCGTAACTAAAAACTAGCAACCCTTAGTAACTTAACTAGCTTATGATAAACTTTTATTTATATATTTATATTTCCTTAACACGTTGTACTTGAATACAGGACATATAGATTCATGATTAATTGAAGGCATATAGTATTCTCTAGTTATATATATATATAAATGTATATATATGTATAAATGTATATATATATATATATATATATATATATATATATATATATATATATATATATACATATATATTAAGCATGGTTAATAATATTATATTTTACAATCTTTTAAAATATCTACTGCATAAGTTTATTGAAAATAAATATTTTAATATTTTTTTGAAAATGAGTTTTGGTTACAAAAAATGGCACGCAATATATTTCGATTAAATTTAGTTTCACATTATTTCCTTCAGTCGGAACGGTCAAATTAAACTCTTATAACATAAGTCGACGGACAAGACTTTGAAGTCAATTTCTTTATCTTTTCACTTTATTAGGTTACCAATAATAGTATTTTGGAATAACATTTGTGCAATTAATGACTGTCAGATTTATGTAGCTAAATTATTTTTAAAAACATTACATTTTTTTTTAATCTGATTAGATTATTTTCGCTATATCAATAAAAATTCACCCCTACCTAAAACTTCTACCCTGAAAGTTATTTGTCATTAAAAGACAATGCATAAGATAGGTCAATAGCCCTCATCATCTATCGTAAGTTTTGCAGAACATTAGTCTGGTCTCACCAACTCGAGTCAGGCGAATGATATTAACTACGAAACTCATTTATGGGTGCCTGTGGCTTCATGCACTTCCTTCCAAATCATGCCTGTATCTTGACATACTATAATCAACTATTAATGTGTATATTTGAGGTGGTGAAGGTTGAAAGAAAAGTTGAAGCTTGTGCGACGCTTGACTATTTTGGTGTGCATATTTCTTTGACTCCTTTGGTACTAGGGAGCAAAAACCAGTGAAAGCCAATTTTGTATTTTATCAACTAAGTCTATTAAGTTTAATTTGTTATTTTATTGTTGTGACAAAAAACGTTAAGTTATAAATTTAAACATTATTTTGTAGACCAGAAAATCCATGTAAAATTAATAAGTTTTCTGTAACTTTCTAGGGTAAAAAAATAAAACGCCTTCTAATACACGATTTCATAAATTACAAATAGCAAGATATAAAAATTATTCTTTTAAATGGTGATCTCTATAATGGGAGAAAATTTTGTCTACTAATATAATTTCACAATATTCAACATTTAAGTAATATTTAATTTAAATTTCCATTAAATTATTATTTTAAACAAAATAAATAGATGAATTCAATAGTTTTCTATTCTTGGACCACTTCATTTTTGAAGTGATGTAAATTTCCAAAAAAAAAGCATGTATATTTAATATGATTATAATTTTGAATATTGTATTGAGAAAAATCAAATTAAAAATTTGAAGAAAACAAGAAATGGGGAAAATTTTCGTATAATAAATACTATATGTAATAATCCACTATTTTAACTATACTATTTTTTATTAAATCTATGCAGATGGATGCAACTTTCAGAAACGTGATTCAGTAACATTTAAGAGAACAAGCAAAGAAACGTACCAATTTTCAGATTTGTATTAACTACGATAAATACAGCTAGCTTCTCTACTCTGTTTAAATTTTATGATTGCTGCTTAATTAACTTTAATATTAAAATCCTATTTGTACAAAAACTGTTTTCAGATCGTCACCAGTCTCCGCATTTATTAAATTATCTCAAATTTTTAATTATAGACAAAATCTCAAATTTAACTTAATAATTTTGTGCGTCTTTATGAAACTATTTAAAATATTTATAATTGTGATATCCATATATTCCACATATTTTTTTAGTTTTGCTTTTTCTTTTCAAAAAATATGTTCCGTGTACTTCTAATTTTAACCTAAAGAAACGATTCTTTATGGATCTCGCATATGAATAACAAAATGTTATAATGTAATTCAACTTTCATTTATCAAAGAGTTTACAAACATTACAGTTATGTGCTGATTTTGACTCTGAAGTCAGCATGATCTTGCTGTAGTATCAAAGGATATTGTTATACTATCCATGAATTTCGATAATATTTTCCAAGAAACTTAGTCTTCGATTGGTTAATCAATGAATTGTGGTTATAAGGCAAATTTGGCTATAATGGTTTGATTAAAAAATAGTTTATTGGTATATGGCGCATTATTAACTAACCATAACAAAACATTGTAAGCCGAATTAATGGGAAAGTTTTCAATCGCCGTAATCCAATTTTTTCCCTGCGATTTTAGCTCAGTTTAATTTACTCAAAACGATGAGAGAAACATTTGCTGGCTCCTAATTTTCTAAACATATTCTGAAGAATCTATGAAAAATGGAAAATCATTTTAGGAAGATAAATTATTTTCCATAATAGTGTTAGGCCACGAAAACATTAAAAGAATGTTTTTTTCAGGTACTCAGCTCAATGGGTAATTTAAAGACAAACAGTTATTGGAAAAAATGTTTTAACGAAAATTTTTCATTTTGCTATGAAAACTAATTAACCATTGAAAAAATAAAAATACACATCATGACACACAGCAATAGAATTGGTAACCAGATAATTAGAGAAAACAATAGGGTAAAAAATATCAATATTATAACTTTAAGAAACAGCTCTTCATAATTTTTAGAAATTCTTAAAATTTAGAAGAATTTTAGCTCCGTAAATGTAAAAATTAGTCTCGTGGGATACAATATGGTTTCAACACTCTTCAAACAATGACAATAAACCTGAGATTTCAGAGAAATAATAAAAATCTGGATTATTTATTACTGAGATCAAACTACAAAGTTTGTTGCATTTCATCAAATCTCGTATGGATGTGTTAAGAAATTTTTAAGAAATATTAAGAAATTATATCAATTTTTAAAAATTTAGAAATTTGATAACGCAACGTTAATTTAGTAGACTAGACACGTTTACATCGAGAATATTACTAATCCATACGAATAAATACAAAGTACACATCAAGAATACGGGTATTCTTTTACATTAATATTAACTCAATGCTTCGCAATGTACAAAATACTTCATACTTTTTCAATTTTCAAACAATAAACATCGCAGATAGTTGCCGCTTCAAAAAAAAATGTTTAAAAATATCAGTCACGTCATAAAGAGTATTGTTTAGCAAAACAATGGTCCCACGCGGAGTTCAATTCGAAATATCGGCCAAATTCATTAATTCCATTTTTAACGAAAGACTAACGCGATGATTCATGTTTCGCTTTCTTCGGCTGGTTTCTTAGAACACTTTCTTATCTTATTTATTCATTTCGCTAGCATTCCGAGAGAAGTGAACATTTTCGAAACTTGCGCTTGCCATGCAAGGTGAAAATGAAGTTTCGTGATTTGACTTCTTGTTTATAAGCTTCATTTTATATGTCTGGGCCTAATGAAGACCAGATCTGATTCGATATTCGGATCGTGATGGCATAGGAACTATAAAATTAGGTAATAAACCAGATTAATTATTTAAAAATGTGTACCGTTTTTTAGAAGCGGTAAATTCCCGAATTAGTGAACGTAATTTTCAAAATTAAAAATTCTTTAAAAATGTGGAACACTAAATATTTATTGTACTTTTTTACATTATTAGGACCCATTAACGATTGAAAGTAAATCGACTTATTTATGTAGCTATCGTTTTTTTAATAGATGCTCCAGAAAATTAGTACGATTGAAAATAACGCAATTTTATTTAATAAAAAGAATAATTTTCTGGAATCTCAAATAAAGATTTTTTAACATTTACATTAACATTTAAATATTTTCGGCTTTCAATAAAGCCCAATTCTCCTTGTTACCGGTCATGAACTTACATACGTCTATACACCTACGAACTAACCCATTTCAAATTAAATTCTAATATAATGACAAGCCTATAATAATAAATATTAGTGAAGTACATTCGAATATACTCATACAATTAATTGTGGGAAATCTTTTGAAAGTTATTGTAATAACCAACAAAGTAAGGTAGCGCATATTTTAATAAATATTACTCTTACGTGAATAAAGTACGTAAAACATTTTAATCTTTATAACGAATGCAATTAATAGAAAGACAGAGTTGTACGAACACGAAAAGATTTTCCGTCGAACAATTACCTGAGTGTATTTTTAGTTACGGAATATATCTAGAGATAACGGTATAATCCAGACTTAGGCTATTCAATTAGATAATACAATTAAAAAAACTTTCATATGGATTTCCAACCCACACGTTTGAAGTAAAACTTTTTTCACAATTAATTGAAACTACGTGATGTAGTATTATTTCTACTTTCTTTAAGTTCTGTACCACGACCTACTTTTCGTTTTATCACAAAATGTTCAGGTGGGCTATTAGCAAAGATTTTTTGTCCCAGTATCCTATTATTTATGTAAGGGGAAGAGTTTCAAAGCTTTCGAATGTTTTCATATATTTTTCTTATATCGTGATTTAATGTAACTTGTGCAAGCAGGAATTGAAAATTGATTTTCTTAGTAGGATCTGTACATGCCATAGAATCTTTCTGAAACATAGAGTGTTTATTCAGAAAGTCACACTGAAATATCTCCTATAAATATATTAATTCTAGCTTCCATAATTATAGTTGCCTATTATATTACATGTATATGTATGAATACTTCTTTGACTCTCTGTCTCTTATTAGCGTTGTTCTATATAAAACATGAGGAAATGTTAATATTATACGTGTATCATTGCTACGCCCAAATTTTGTTAATTTTCTGATTATATCGCGTGTACTGAATATGACGCAATTAATGAAAATTAAACAAGCTTCATTAGCAACGTTCAAAAATAACATATTTACTAACATATTTGGGAGCATACATAACGTAAAGTTGAGTTTAATAAGATTGATTACTTGACAGAACACGTTTCTGATTTTTGCCTTAGCAAATTGAGGCTTCATTTAATAATATTATAATTTGGGACCATTTAGATTAAATTTAATTGAATTCTTATTACATATTTTTTGGGTTGACAGATTCTTGACTCTTCATCTTCTTGACTTCTTTATATTTACTCTTCAATTCCTTTGCGTGAGAATCGTAATTTCATAGAAGATATTAATTCTTTATTTAAATATTGATCTGTATAACAAAGTATATCTAATTACAGTGAATACGCTTTCTTAGTTCACGAAAGTGAACCTGGCAAGTTTTTCAAGATATATATATTTTTGAAACCTTATTAATTTGTTTGCTATAAACAGTACTATACAAATGTGAGCGTCAAGTAATAAAATAGGAAACAGCCCAAATCCTAAGTTATCGACCCTAGGTTAACGAAAAATAATTTGATTTACAAACCGATACAAAATTATGTTTACAAAACAATTCAACTGCCATCGATATAATTAATGCATAATTCCATTTTATTAGTCAATGCATTATAAAGGAGGTCTGTAAATAAATTTTGTAAATCTCAAGTTGTAATTATAGTTTTCTGGAGACTCATTTCCTAAATATTCGACTAAACTCCCTCCACTCCCACCAACTCCGACCACAATAAACTTGAAATAATACAGTTATTTCTCATTTTATAACTCGGCTTACATCTTAAAAACCTAGTTTGAAACCTCAGGTAAATTCTATCAATGATCGAATTTTCAACATTATAAATCATTAAAGTTACTTCAATTATCACCACTGAAATCAAAATTCCTCATTGACAAACACTCCTATTGCAATTACCTCGTTACGAAAATTGTCAGTATCTGAATCTCATAGAAGATCGCATAATACAGTCAAAACAGTTTTCAAAATTTGTACATCTTCCACCAGCTAAACTTAATAAAAATCCGTGAGCGACTTTATATTAAATTATTCTAATAGTGCTAAGAGTTCCATTGGACGTATTCACACTGTCCGGAATCGACACTTCCACAGTAGATTTAAAAATATATGAAAACGTGTGAACGGGTTTTTATAGTAAATAGCGGTTCCTAATGCTGTTGTCACGGCTAAATGTTGGTGCGTGCGTAAGCGCGCGTAGATGCTGTGTCCATAAACCTTTCAGACACCTAATGCGACGATTTTCATATACGTCTCAATAAAATTTTTAAATAAAATTATCTTGACTAAATTTTGTCAATGATTTCAAAAGTTATGGACAAATACAGAAGTGTAATTTTGGCATGTTCCAAAATGCATTTTTCCGGATTATAAATAAGTAATTATTAATTTACGGGGCGAAATATTTGTGTCAAACAATGGTTCATCTATATCCGATGAATTATTTATTACTTGTACGAGTAATAATAAAACTAAATTAACTTTTAATATAATCAATTTATATCGGTATGAGTTCCATGGATATGGAAGAATTAACCCAGTTTCTATCCGGATGAGCTTTGGAAGGTTACTGTCTAAATAGGACACCATTTTTTATTTCGCATTATTGAATTAATGTATGTCTCAGTTATGTCAAAATTGTAAATCAATCAACATGTGTAAAACATGTCTAGTTAAATAGATAAGGAAAATAATGGTATCTTATAATGCTTGAAGCTAAATGAAAGTGTGTACCAAATCTGACAAGATTGTAATATATAAAAATAACTGAATATGTAAGCTGAAAAGGGATACAAGAAGTTACACCCAGAATGAAAGTAAAGAGAAGTAATATCATAGAAGAAAATAATTCTCAAATCTAATTGTTCACTTCTTGACACCTAAATTAAAACCGACAACTTGTGATTAAAAATACAGAAAATAGACTTAAACAAGTTATGAAAAATTCTTAATGATAAAAATATATAGTAGGCTAATAAGGTCAAAAAAGGTTCAAACATCGTAAGGTCAACAAACAACAAAGTTAACTCCTTAACAGATAAAATCCCGACTATGATAACGAAAAACATTTGGGCGCAAATTCAAAACAAATTTTGTTACCTGTCGCTAAACATGTACGAAGTCCATTTATAAAAATAATTTATTTATAACATGTGCTTAGGTTTATATTTTTGTTTATTATTTAAATAAGTGTAACCACTGTTGCTCGCCAATTAGGCATTGTTTCATTTCAACAACTTTTCTTCAAGCCATTAGCTTTAATTCGATATAAATCCATGTGACGGTTTGCTAACGCGGACACGGAATTACCGAATATTATCGAATTTTATTTAACCACCAGCGTCATCAGTCGACAATTTGTAAAAAGCAAACTATTAGTAGAAAAACTTTTTATTATTTTTTGGTTCAAGTTGTTATTTTCATATTCAGAGTTTTAATTTAATATCACCAAGTATAAATACAAGTCATTACCTGAATTTTGTGGATTAAGACTGTCATACCATACAATTACTTGAGGTCGAGCCCATTTAGCAGGTAAATAGATTTTTTGATTGTTTTTTATGTAAAATGGAAGTACGACTTATAACCTGAATTTTGTTGACTAAGATTGTTATATCACACAGTTTTATGAGGTCAAGCCCACTTAGTAGGTAAATCGATTGTTTGTTTAAAATTGTAGTTCTGAATGAGAATTCAGAGCTTTAATTTGATGTCACCAAATAGAATTAAGTCAATTAGTGACGACTTATAATAAAGAAGCTAATTTCACTTCAATTGAGGTATAAAGGCAGATACGTTTACAGATTCTGTTGTCTAATTGCTGTCAAAAATAGAGTGCGATTCAAATTCAGCGCGCTAAAATTAATAAAAAATAAATTTACGACCACATTTATAGTAAACCATAGATTGGAAAGAGCCATTTTCAGTTTAAACCACATTTGACTAATTTGTTATATATCTCTCTAAATGTTCAAAATGAGAGAGGACTATTTTAATCGCAATTGCTATCGAGGAGAATCTTAGTAAATAGATATTGAAGCTTTATTTAATATTCTTAATTTTTAAGCTCTGATTTCAAAACATGAAATTCCACAGTAACGTTCAGTGTGTTTCCCGCAATATTTTTTAATTTCTAACCACTGTTATGAGAAGTTTCAAAAAATTTAGATGGTAGCATTTGAACAAAACTTTAACTTAAAATTATTTCAAGTAACTTGCATCAATTATTTCATCCTACTTGACACGTGTTCCAGGTTTTAAAGAAAGAAATGGTAATGTATAACACGAAATATTTGTATCAAGCTTTGTCCAATCTACATTCGATGTATAATTTACGGTTTGTATGAGTCAGTGTAAACACAGTCCCTCATGTGCAAAACAAAGTTAATGCAAATAAATATCTTTTAAGTGAAATGAGGGACGTACTCCTTTAGGTCAGTTTAGAAAGATCGATTACAGTATATTTAGGACAAGGTTTGTGTACTTTATATTTTTGAATTAATTTATTTCTTCCTTATATCAATTTTTTATATCTCAATTACATCATTAAATTTAATACTAATAAATTAATTAGCGTAACTTTAATTACGTTCCACATTTTAGGGCTAACTGGAACATATATATGTCAAATGTTACATATTGTAATATCAGAGTTACATACTATACTAATAATTCAATATTCGTAGTATAATCGATGCATTGGAAGGTACGCGCAAAATCAAAACAAATAATAAGACCATCGAATGAAAAAAAATTCACAACATTTACTTTTAATTCCTGAGGCCTAAAGAGAATTGAAAAAAAAAACAAATTTGAATGGATTATTAACAATGGTTAACAATTTGTAAAATACATAAAACTGATTAGTGAGTTAATAAAATTATTGAATTTTTAGATGATCATATTAATTGTGCTTTCCATGAGAGAATAAACACTGGCGCTTAATTTTTCTTTCATATTCTATTAAGGATGGGTGGAATTTTTCAATCGCTTATGCCTCTATTAATAAAATGCTCAGTTTCATAAATAATCAAAATGTCTATTAGAATAGCGTAGTTAAAATATTTGTCATTTTCAAAGTGTGCTTTACAAAATAACTCAGACGAAAAAAAATTATTTACTACTAATACTAACACTAATTATAATAAATGCAGCTAATGAAAATATTTCAAGTAAAATTCACATATTTTACAACTAACCTAAAATGTTGGTCCTGCAAATTGGAAAAAAAAACAGTTTAATAGCAAACTGAAAAATAATGATGAATGTTTTTGAAGCCTGATTAAATAAAAATCAACCAAAATACGGAACGCGAAATATCGGTAAACATAGCACAAACATTACTTTGCTGTTCCAAAAATTATACAACCGTCCTAAATAATTAAATGGCAGCGACAAAAAGAGAACGAAATTAATGCATAAAATTAAGCACGTTTCTGCCAGTTCATTTTGAAAATTTGTTCCTTTTTACCAAATATTTTAGTGAAATATAATATTATTCAAGATAAACTAAAAAAAAAAGCTACGTTTTTATTTTACGTTTTTCCAACATTTAAATGATAATTCTGGTGTTATTTTGTCAAACTCATATTTGGCACTTTTTACACAAGATTCATTATGACAATATCATACAAAACTTAAACTTTAATTGTTTTATAAACTAGACGTCTAGCTTAAAAATACATTTTGCTAGATTACAGATGATTAATTGGTTAAGTGATCGAAGTGGTGCATACACAGATAATGATATAAACGTATATATATATATATATATATATATATATATATATATATATATATATATATATATATGTATATATATATATATATATATATATATATACATATATATATATATATATACACATATATATATATATATATATATTTGTCCGATGAACAAACGAGTAATGTGCCCAAATATTTTTTTGTTCTTTACTAAAATATTCTGCCAGTGAGACCAGCGACAGTAATGCGTACAATTTATCTTGTTCTTAGACAAACAACACATTTTATTTGAGTAATGTTTTGTCAGATTAACCTATTTACAGGCATTTATCAAATTGCTGTTTACTTCGTGAACATCAAAATTCTATCCTTAGACACATGCTATTTTATAAAGGACATAAATACTAATCTCATATTTTGATTGAAAATAAAGCGAACAAGTAAATTTTCATAGTACAGACAACTGTCAATCCGCATTATCTCAAAAGCGGTCGTAGTTGCCTGACCCCCTAAAAGGTCACAATTATCAACTATCAAGACACCATTCAGCTCACGTATAGCAGATTATGGAAAATCGTGAACGATGTCGTTTAGATTGTGATGTCAGGTTGAAAGGCTTAATATCGCTTTAATACACGGCACTCTGTATCAATGTTAAAATAATAATTTCTTTGATGGACAGTATATGAGAATTGTATCGTCCTTCATCTAGCTTCTGCCTTCTGCCGTATTCATTATTAGACTTATTAAATATAGAAGTGACATAAATGAGGAATGTAAATTTCTTTATATATTTATTTTAATTGTCATGTTTTCTAAATATTAGAAACTAGTAGAATATTTCTAATTAAAAATAACTTGAATTCCAATTTTTTTACCGATATTATATCGCTGTCCCTCTTTCTAAGAAATGTTCGTTCATGTAATTGTTTTTTTTTTAATATCCGTCATTATACAATAATACATTCATTAAAATTACTTTTGTTGTTGAAAAGAGTTCTTTTTAATTGAATATAGATAGTTTTAAATTTGCATTAAAATAAACATTTTAATATAAAATAATGATCGTTATATACTAACATTAAATAAAATTAGCTTATTTTCAATAATACATATCGAAAAATAGGAGGAAAAGGATTAACCATTTGAAAGTGAATCAAATAATTTTTTGAAGAGGCACTTGTAATTTTTTTACAAAGTAAAAAATAATCAAAACTAGGAAATAAATTTTGAATTATACTTTTCTCTGAAGGCATGTAATTTAGGCGTAAATTTAAATTTATTCTCGTTAATATTAAACAAAAATATGAAATAATTACTCGTCGTGGATATGTTTAGTTGGCTCTCCTGAAACGATTAGTATAATTTATTTGTTGAAGCGAATATCACAATTTTAATATATGAATAATAAAAATAATGATTGTATGATTGAAGAACAAAATTAATATTGCAAGGTGAACAATGATAAATTTTATATTTATTTTCGAATACAACAATTACAATGAAATAGCGATAAACATAAAGAAAAGAAACTTGGAACGTAAAGAACCACTTAACTAACAATGAAACAATTATGTTTGTTGTAAAATTTGGTATTATCGGGTTTAAGGAACTAATAATAATTTTCATTGATTGCGTCTCATTTGATATAATTTTCTAGCAACGCTAGGTTTCTGTTAATAGGAGTAAGTGCAATAAATACTTACAGCTAAATTGAAAGAAATATATTTAAGCTATATATTGAACAATCATCTGTGTTTGCATACTAATGTGTGTTTAACTAATTTCAATATTAAAGAAATAGTGGATTCGTGACTAGTCGATAGTTGGTAGTAGATAATGAATTAATGACATGTAATGTTTAACTGATTTCAATATTAAACTAATAGTAGATTCGTAATATGCAGAGACAGTAGCAAATAAAACTAACAGCAGCTAAAAAGGGTGACTGTTTTGTTTGAGGTTTTCTTGTATTAGTGGAATCATTTTGTGGAGAAACATTTTGCTACTCTAATTTTAATTTTGTATAAAAGAAAAGCAATAGTCTAGTGGTAAATATATGCAAATTTAATTTTTATAAAGCAACATTACGAGTCAGAAAATGGTTTCACGGAATGTTATGTAAATTAAGTGAAATAATTTTCTTCGTTGCTTAGTTTAAATATAATTTTTATTTCTATCCCCTTAATTGTAAATTTAATTCATGTATTCCGAGCACACTGCTGGGCCCAGGCCATTTTCGAGGAGCGCCACCACACTTGATCCTCTGCCTTTATCATCCAGTCGTATTTTACAAAGCTCGTAGCATTTTAAAACGCTTCGTTGAAAACAACCCCTTAAATATCACGGTCTAATTTTAAAATTTAATGTAAAATGTCCGCTCTGACAGTCAACTTTCAATTATTTAAAAAAATTAGAGCATAAAATGATATTTTTATTAAAAAACTATTTTTTATAAAAAAGACGGTTTAGTTCTGTTTCGGGAATTGCGATATTAGACTCTTCGTTTCTGGAATCATGCCATTCGAAATATCAATGCCTAATTCCGAAATCCATGTTCTAGTATCCAATCGTCAAAATATATGGTCGAGTATATCAACATAATAATCAAGGCTAAATAACGAAAAGATTAGGACAAATAATAATGAAATTATTTATTAAAACCTAAATTTACTTAATTACTTACATCAGACATTATTAATCGGAAAATAATTAGAAAAAGTATTCTACAAAATGTTTTAATATTCTATAAAATGTTATAATAGTAGGATGATAAATATTGTAAAGTAATGTTAATCAACAAGTTTATATTTCTAATTCACTTGTATTTTTGCATAACAAATTTCGAGATTTAAAAAAAATGCGCGATAATTTAAAAAAAAACCGAAGTTTTTCAGTCTGCTTTAAACTAAAACTACTATAGACTACTAAGCGACAGATATGTGTGCCATCATTACATTTTTCATGTGCTGTTGTAAAGAGATTCTGTAGGGATATAAGTATTAGCCAATGATGAATAAAAACTGACAAAAATTAAATTACACACTAAATAAACTACCTTCCTAACTATATGTTTTGGAATTTCTTTTTGTGAATAGTTGAATATATTCTTCTTTTTAAACTATGTTTTTCATATATTTTAATATCGTTTTTACGGTCTCATAAAATTACAAAGTGCCATATGTGTACACATTCCTGTACATATATTGCGAAAAAATGTTAAACTCTTCTCATTCGCTGTCTTTGAACGACACTTTATACAAAAAACGGGGCCAGAAATTGACAATATATCGTTTTGCTCATAATGCTTTGAAAATTACTTTGTTCCTGTTCTATTACACTGTAGTGAGACGGATCAGATCACAAGTAAGGTTTGTTTTAACTTTTATTTACAAAGAGTTACACATATATACTTCCAAGCACATATATACCCCTAACATCCCACACATGTAGCATATTAGGGATACATATCTGCTTGTAGATATGTATGTATATGAATAAGCTTGTGTTTTTGTATAATATATATATATATATATATATATATATATATATATATATATACATACATATATATATATATATATATATATATATATATATGCTTGTAATTGTAGCTAGAAAGTAATCACCAAAGCTTATGCGGATAGTTAAAGTATCTGTAAATAGAAATTTATTTCATTTCATTTTACGGAACCTCGAAACAAACTAAGAAAATTACTAATCCCCCCAAAATAAATAACTACAGAAATGGTTTAATAAGAGAAGGCATAATGAACTTAGTTTTTGATGAAACCACCATGAAGAATAAAAAGAAATATTGATGCCATACTTAAATCCAGTGACCAGGAAATAATATAACAACACTTTTATGGTTATGAGCATCCTCGGTCGTTTGTTTTATGGGCATTGGGACATTGGGACAGGCCCTTTGCATATTTAGTACATTGACAGAGGTAATAACAGTTCAATAAATTGTAATCAAATGCCAAAATTTACGATGTTCGTGATTGTAAAGTTACTTGATTAATATTATAGGTATGTTCAAGAAGAATTAGACAATTAGTAAAACAGAACAAGAACTACTAATCTGTAGAAAACACCGGCAAAGAGAACTATTGCCATGTGTGAACCACAATCATAAGAAAAATTGCCTAGTTACAATAAAAAAAACCGACCTAGACATTATCCTAAATCAGTCAACCTCGTACTATGTCACAAGCATCGGTAAACAATTTCGTATTAAGCATAGGAGACTTATCCGATTTCTAAAAGAAATAAAATACTTAATGAATCTGTGTTCATACACAATGTAACGATATCAAATACATTACCGCAGAAGACATCTTTCCATACTACCGGCGTGTGATTGTTAGGTCAGATGTCAGCAACTTTATATTCAGTGTAACCTAAGATCAAAACGAGGCTCTTATATTAAATAATTATAATTGTGTGATTTACTCTGAGCCAAAAAATCTTAAATACAAAAGCTATGTTCAATTAGTTGCTGCTTTCAAATTTCATAAGGTTTTAAAATACCCTGTACGTTATTTCCTGAATGGACATTTTCCTGAGTGCTGTCGTAATAAATTCATCATTTTCATAAAAGTACCAAATCTAGTCTTCATTCGTGACAAGTAAATGATATTTTCGGTGCATTCAATTATTTATCTTTAAATTTTCTTAATCAATTAATTGTAACCCAAACAGAGTTCAATAGGGAAAAATTAAATAATTCATACAAGAAATTATATAATTACAAGGAGCTTTATCTTTTTAGCAAGACCAAGATTCTAACTTGACCACACTTATAGTTCTACAATATATGAGTATATGTGCGATAGCATATAGGTACTGCTTGTTCTATACAATATCAATTTGAAATCCACAAGCTTAGATATTTTTGTGATCCTGTTTAGTGAATCGAACCGACAAATATTTTCTGTGGTTTTAAAAAAGGCGATGAGCCTAATTAATAAAACATTGAATTTTCCATAATATAAATTACAAAAAATAAAAAGAAATTCTGAGCTCAAGTTACTGTTCGTTTTGTAAAATAATATATTAATAAAAACTGAAGCAATATACGTTTTTATGAACTTGTAATTATTAAAATTTTGAAGCAATATAAAAAAACATGTGTTTAAATTTTTATTTTAAATAGTCAAATTTCTTTATGCAAAAAATAGTTTATACAATGTTATGAAAGACTCTTACAGCTTCTAATCAAAACGAATATGTATGTATGTTGCAACCTTACTTGTGTAAAGAGTGTAAAAAGGTAAAACAAATATTTACAAGGTGGCCCAAGTGTAGGGGCAAAACTTATTTCACGTCATCTTATTTCCTTAAAACTAAATGATTATATGTTCTGAAACTAGTTAATGTATGAAATAAATAAAAAAATAAAAAAGAAAAAAACGATCTTATGGTCATAAAAACCTTGCAATAATCGTTATGAAATAACTTTTTAATCACCTCATGCTTTGTATAAGCATAATATACTCATAAGTTGTAAAAGTAATATATGAATATTGTGTCAATGAGTCTCAAAATACAAGTAAAAACAAACGAAGATAACGGCATAATATGGATTTATATTTCAGATTATTAGTTTTAAAATTTATCTTGCTAGTAAAATCATGGATGCTTGCATTATATAACTGAAATATGCCATTAATTGGTGATACAATTTCATTTCAAATTAAGTAATACAACTAAATTACATATAATGATGGAGATAGAAGGAAATATAAGAAGTGCCAAAACGACTTGTAGCAAAATTCTCGTCATTGGACTCAAATAATTCGTCACCAATAAGACTTTATTTCTGGTTAGATGGTGACTGTCGCCCAACATTAAAAATGAAAAGTACTAGTCAGTACAAGGCCCCGCTTCATCCGCTCTTGCTGTATAAAGGCGCACAATTTACTCCTGTTTTATAAGAGATACTTACCCTTGTTACTTAGTACCCTTGTTAATATTTTAACTTGGTCCAATTGATTCTGTATTCAGCTTTCTCAAAAAAATCCAGTTATTTTTTTAAGATAAAATGTACTTTTTTTGTAGGAAGAGATAAGCAAAATTCCATTTTTTTTAGATTCGGTTAAAACCAAACTTGGAAATATTTCTGTGCAACTATGATGAGGTATATAAAATATTAATTTCTTTTTCATTTCATATATCACGTGAAGAATCATCTAAAAGAGAGAGGTGTGAGGATTATAAACCTATTTATATCAGAATTTTATGAAAACAGCTTCTAGAGCTTTTGCTGAAAATATTCACGAAAATGTATTATTTAGCAATATCTCTAGGATAATGTGACATATTCAGCATTATCTATAGATAACTCGCTCTATAAATTATTCTTCACGAGATGTAGAAAACTGGAAACAAATTAACAAGTTATGTGCCTCGCTATAATTGCAAATAAATATTTTCGAACATCAACAATTGATACATACGCATTTTAATACGTTTCACCACTATGCCATTTTTTAAATCTTTACATAATATCAGTTCGGAGAGAAAAGATTGTGACAGTAAAACCGGCGAGCGGATACTTGAGTTATCTTTATAGATACGGTACACATTTGTATGCCCTTGTTAATGAAAGGCATTCTCAGAATAAACCGAACAATCTATGCTTTCGCCGCGGAACGCCAAGGACCAGTTCGCAATGCGACACGCGGAGAACGAATAGCGCTCTAGTCACCCACTTTCCGTTAATCCACCTGGTTTATATCTTCCGGGTCTTAAAAGCTGGTAATTATATATATATATATATATATATATATATATATATATATATATATATATATCATCATCATCATATATATTAATACGCTAAGGTTAAGATGTTACTCTCCCTTTTTAGAAAAAACCTCACAACTAATCCACATAAATTATATATCATTTTATAGATAATTACTTACTCTACCGGCATCCACAACTAAAAAATTTATTATTGCTATTGTTTTTGCAAATTAATTAATTATTAAAATTATATACACAAAACAGCAATGCTGCCATCTAACGGCTCAACGTCAATATGATTGACGGTCGGTAAAATTTTTGTTTAATTTCAAATCCACTCACGTATAAATAAAGTGGCGCTTTAGCTCAATGCTTTTGATACTTGCGCCTCTATATGTCAATTTTAGTAAAATATTTGTTTGATCTGTCATCTGAGCTTCATAATGGAATAAAAACGTAATAAGCAGTGTGCAAAATTAGAAATGAATTGAATACCTGCAATCAATTTTGATTTATTAAATTGAGTTGAATAATTTATAATGCGAAGACTTCGCGCGGGTCACGCTAGTATATATATATATATATATATATATATATATATATATATATATAATATATATATATATATATATATATATATATATGTTTTTCTTTTGTTATTAATGGTATTATCAGCACTAGATTGAAATGATAAATTGAAAATTGAATAAAAATTCTGTAATGATGTTTAAAAATTTATCTTTAGCGTGAACATCTCAACAAATATTTTTATTAACCAAATATAATTTAAACTGTAAAAATCATACTATAAATTCTTAAGCAATATGAAATAGGTCTTTTTAATTTTGTGTCGAGTCCGTCCACGCCAAGATGCTTATTAACATTGAAGGGTACATAATTTTACAAAGTTTGATGTTTCACAATATAAATATATTGTCTATTGTCTTTCACAGGCGTAAAAAAATGATATATGATAAGAAAATTATGTGTTGGCCAGTAAGTATATCGCGCAATATATTTGTTACAGTCATAAAAAATATACACCTTAAAAAAAGGTCTTCCTGCACTTCAATTAAGTCACTTATATGGACTTTCAATATCGACCATTTCTCATAAATTAGTAGAGCCTACTTAGCTGTGATAATTTTCTTTTTAATTTCATTATATTCTATTGGGAGTACCCAACGCTTTTTAAATAACTATCCAATGATACTATACCAAATAATTCATAGGAAAAATATCGTCACTACTTCACACGTAGGTACCCTAAAACTGGTTTAAAAAATGTTTATTTCATAGCTTTTTAGGCGTCACAAATATGTATCATTATTCCAAATTATGGCATTAAAACGCGAAGCTCTGAAAAAAAAACGGTGTGACAGACGGACATCTGTCCGTCCATATCCACCCAAAGTATAACGTTCCTTGATTGATTACGGAATCCTGAAAACTGTAATAAAAGAAAAGGTAAACCTCAGTCAATTCAGTAAATTCTTATCTTGTCCTAAAACTGTTGATAAAGTTTGTAAAAAACCCTTCTATTTTATAAAAATTGTTGACAGTAATTGTTGTCATCATTTTATACTTGGTTTTCCTTTTCCAT
Source organism: Druceiella hillmani (assembly GCA_039881145.1). NCBI lineage: Eukaryota > Metazoa > Arthropoda > Insecta > Lepidoptera > Hepialidae > Druceiella > Druceiella hillmani. Next base: position 924,259 of record JAYKKI010000070.1, read on the forward strand.
GAACAATATATTCATTTAAATACATATTATTTTCAAGTAACTTCCAAAGGTGTTGAAATGTTTTGTAATCACAAATGTATGCATACAATTCTAAAAAAATTCAAATATATCACTTTAATTTTAATTTTAATTATCCCAAGCTTCAGTCATAAGTATTTTATTCCCATTTAAAACCTAGATTATTTCTTACGTATTACTCTACTGCCCACGTACGAACATAAGAGTAAGTAGAAAAAGCGTTAAAAATGTTGTAATATTTTTTCGATGGTTTTTTATAATGTAAATTTACACTGGTAAGCCAAAATAAAAGTTTGCCAGACTCTTTTGTTTATTTTCGTTTACTTTTGATAAATATCTTATGATAAGTCAATTACGTACCGTATATCCAAAGTTATCCCCATTACAGGTAATATAATTAACCATTTACTTATTAACTCAACGGCACTTTTTGTATTATCACTTTTCATTTAATTACCTTTTTTACACCATTGCTTGTAATTTTTTGGAAGAGAAAGGGAATTTTTTCAAATTTATCTCCTTTCTTAAAAAAGGTTTGCTGTATGTTTATTGCTCTAACATGCATATACGGATAATTTTTGTTTATATAGAATATCACTTCTAATTTTGGATGACGTAAAGAGAGTAAATAGCATTACGTATACTAAAGAGAAAAAATCAAATTTGACATTCCTTAAAACAGTTTTAAAGTGAAAACAACTCAAAATTTGAAAACATGTCCACGCGCGTCTATATAATACACACACACACACACACACACACCCACACACATATATATATATATATATATATATATATATATATACATATATATACATAAATATATATATGTATAAATATGTATATATATACATATATATATATATATATATATATATATATATATATATATGTATATATTTGTGCACATAATATTTTTTAAGTATTTTTTTAATAGAAAACATGTTCAGCCCATATAGTTCATGGGCAAAAAATACGGTATATAATTACTTGATATCATAATCCCACTTCTTTTATATTGTCAAAATGATAGTTCCAAATATGTCAACGGGGTTAATTTATTACCCTTACTGCACTAGATCCTTATGCGCAATAACTAAATTAATCATCTATCACTATAACATATAAGTTAATTTAATAAAATAATTCCACCAAAACACTTAGTGATTATAAATATATTAAATTGTCCTTTTCAAATACTAATAAAAAGGATAACATATCAAAAATAAAATGTTTACTGCAATTTTTTGAAATTCGCTCTTGCCAAAAAAAACTGCGGTTGGATGGTATTCAACAATTGATTTAATTAAACAGTCATAAGGATACAATAGTTAGGCAATAAACTACTTGATTATTATTAGGGAGAAGTTGCAGTACTAATGTACTTTTAAAAGTTTCCCGTTTGTCAATTTCTTCGGAAAAAATTGATGTACTGCTTATCAAATCAGATTTTCTTACTTGGTTTTCGAATATTTACTTTTATATCGCATCAATCCTGCTATAATATTTTCAGCTATAAGCAAAATAAAGTTTTCCATAATGTAACTTTTCGAATTTACTTTTCTATAATTAAATTAAATACCTTTATTTTAGATCAATTTTATGAATTGCATTATTTACGGACTATTCTGGTGGTTTAGAATTCAATCAAGTTAAATGAGAAATGCTTTAGCAAAGACTACAGAAAAAGCGAAATACCCATATAGAAATAATTATTCCATGAAATGTTTAAAAACAATGCGCGCTTTATTTCTATAAAGCTGAATGGGAAAATTAAATAATTGTAATATTCGTGTTTAATTATGTGCATACCCGTATATGGAAACAGTGTATAAACATATGTATGTGCTTCAATATTTTAGGGATATGAAGTGAGATCATGGGGTAAAGAGAAAAAAAAAGACTAACTAATAAGGAAGCATTGACCAATAATTAAAATACGGAAAAATTTAAGGAAACTTACATATACACTAAGACGCACAAAACACTCATTATAAATACGGTTCAAATTTTAAAGAAATTTGAAAATAGGAAAACCTTTTTAAAATATTGTTTAAAAAACTTTTACCCCATGAAATATTAAAAGTTCTTCAAAATTGTCTTATCAGAAACAGTGTTGAACCAGAAGTATAAAATTGAAACTAGGAAAACGAGTAATTGAGAAAAAGTGGAGATGTTTGAACACATGTCCTAAAAAAATGGCACCGAATTACAACAAAATTGCCCGTTAAGTTGTACAACAAAGTTACCATTCTGCCGTTAGACGGATTCAAAGGATAATACTGGCACAGTGTCATCAGACCATCTCAAAGCGTTTCTTCTGATAAATAAAATATTTCAAAAGTTGTTATTGTGAGAATACAGAATACCTGTGAGAATAGTATGGTATTGTGTATATAATTTCCAGTTATCTTACACTGATAACATATCTATTTGCTTTACTATGCTTTGGGGTTTAATTTTTGGTGTCAACATATTTAGAACTGAAGCTATAATAGTAATGATACATTATGTTATTAAAAATAATGAACTTAACACTTTTTATGTAATAGAATATTACCATACTACGTAGTCAACTCAATCTATGTTAATATGGGTCATTACCGTAACGAAAAGTTGTTTATTATAAACACGTTGCTGATATAAGTCCCATTCGCAAGCTTTACGTAGGTAAATATATATATATATATATATATATATATATATATATATATAATGTTCTATATAAAATAATATTACAGGTCTTATAAAACCTCAAATACAGCCACTCTACTTTAATATTAAAAATAAGTCCCAAGTGTATACCAAAGTCTATTTGCTTATATTGAATACATTTAGTACTAGACGGTTTATTACATTTAGTGACATATATATTCTTCATGAGATTTCATGAGAATATTATATTCTTCATGAGATGGTCATTATCGACTTCGAGTTTAGCGTAGGTAATAAAAGACCGATATTCTGCATCTTATTAATATTTTACACTGCTGGATCAAATATTCATGTTAATTCCATTAAAACAAAAAAAGAGACAAAAGTTCTGAGAAAGTACAAGACACTATTATTATCTGATGGTAAATTAAAACAATATATTTTTCTTTATCATAGCACATGACTAACATACTTTATCCTATATCACATACACATTTTGTCACACCCCCAACCATGGATGTCCTCCAACACTCTATACTAGCGAACAGATTTAATTGCCTACACTATTACACATACGTACTCGCCTAATCGTATCCGTTTGTGTGTGTGCGTAAATTAGTGTTGAGCTGTCATTCATTTCGTTGTTAATTTTAATCATAACTGAATGAAACTACGTGACGCAGTACTACTTGTACTTCAATTAAATTCTTAACCACGATTTAGGTTTCATTGTGTGACAACATCTTAAGGTGGGCCAATAAAAATGAAAGGAATAAAAATTAATTGATAATGAATTTAACGCGAAATGTATTCAATATTTTATTTATTTGTAAATGTACTACACTGGAATATTGTCTTCGTCGTACTTTTTACTTGATTAGATTTACTTCATGTGAAAATAAGCTGTGGCTGACACTATCAGGATACGTTATCCAACCAAATCCCGTTTAGACAAAATAATGTCCTTTAAGAACAATTTGAAATTTAAAACGACTCAGTGATATGTTTGTAGGCAAAATATTACAGGTACTGACCAAATAAGTCGGTGATATAAAACGAAATTATTTACAACAAACAAAAAAGGGGAGACTAAGCACTCGTACACAATGCAGTGACGGACCATTACATTGAATTATTATAAATAATTATCGATTAAGACTAAATTACATAAGGTAAACTCAACAAAACATCGTAAAATTGAACAAATCACACCCACACGCAGGAAGCGGCCAACCTCGGAACGCGTGCACTTGATCGCACCATTTGTCTGCGAGTGTTGTTAAACTAACGGAGAAAGATAAGTGTCGCTTCTTTGCTTTTGTGGACATTTTTTATAAATTAATATTTTTCAATTGAAAATATTAATTTCGAGGAAAACCTTGTAATTAGAAAATAGTTTTATTTTATAATCCATATGGATTTCAGAAACTAGTTTTATACATATCATTATCATGTCCCTTTTTAGTAACAATTGTTATGTATATCTAGTTATGATACGAATTCGAATACACTGAACATTCACGCTCCGAAAGGTATCTACTTTTAATCGTATTAATTTCCAATGTTTTTCCTCAACATTTCTGCACTTACACCCTACCCGATTCCCTACGCTAACTTCCATACCGGGGTTAAAATTTGGTAAAGATAAAGGTACACCAGGTACTATAGAAACACATAATAGTTAAACTTCTTTCTAGAGCGCAAATATTTCTGGTTATTTCTTTTTCTTCTTTTTTCTCCGCTCTACTTACTATTGCGTTGAAATTTAATTACAAATTTAGCATTATTATTAAAAGAAGTGAGAATATATTTACTATATTTAATTTTGAAAGTAGTTCAAAAATAGAATTGAATTTTTAAAGAAATCTATAAATAAGATAATAAAACAATTGTTAAATCAATATTTTGTGAACTATAAATTAATGACCTGCAGTTAACGAGCCTGCATTTTGCAAGCGAAACAAAATATGTTCATGAAAAATTAAATATTATTTTTAGAAAACATTTCCTCTGGAAGATTCGATACGCTAGAAATATCGATCTTGTCTTTCACTCCTTTAGAGGTAGGAATTGTAAAAATTATTTCGATGAACGTAAACTAAAATTGATGATATCGAAATTTATATGTAAAGTGCCAATAAGCGGCAAATCGACTTTTTTGTAAAAAACAGCAATGTAACGTTTTATTAAAAACCGATATTTTTTAAATTGTTCCATAAATTACAATTTAGTGTAATTTTTAGTTAGCACAACTTCATTTAACCCTGTTCTTAAGTATTATTTCTTTTTGTTTTCCCATACAAGATTTTTTGCAAATCACGTTATATATACCGATGTTGAAATATGTGAGCATAAAACTGAATAAATAAACATAGTCAGAATTATTCTAAGACTCACTACACTGTAGTATGAAAAAGATTTGACGTATGTAAGGCTCCGGGAATTAAATACAGGCAAGAGAAACTTGATGCGTCCTAACAGTGGCAGCTAATGAAAGGCAATAGTAATTAGTGTCAACAATATAAGCCTGAGATAAATAGGTTAATAGTAACTAAGTGTCGGAAAGACTTAGAAGAAGAAATAAACCGAAATGGGAGCGATTTTGAGGAAAATTAACCGAGTGTGGAAAGTTAGGCTTTACGTAATATAACGTACTCTTGTATATTTGAACGTATACTCGTATTCACAACTCATATGTTACTAAAATATCACTAAGTGGAAGAAAGAAAGTCAAAGAAAAAATGGCATAATTTATTACTTAACGTCAATTAGCTTTTCAATCAATTAGCCTTTTAATCATACTTGAAAATTGTAAATACATAGAAATTTCCTATATCGTGATTGTTGACTAATCATTTATTAAATTATCACATTATATTTCTATTTTTTTTTCAGCCTTTTCAACATATAATTTTAATTTTACGTATGTAATTAGAAATTTGACCTAGCACCTCATAAATCAAGAATTCTATGGTAATTACAATCTAATCTAGTAGGCACTTCTGAGAAAAGAAACTTAAGACTTGCTTGTAAAAATGTTTAATATTCGATAAATCACATAAGTTTAATGTAATTTGAAATTAAAAGCTATTTTAAAATAAAATGCTGTTCATCATTAGAACTTAAAAAAAATTTTGAAAATATTCATGGAACTACCATTGTAGTACTATGGGTATGGGCTTGTTTAATAAAAAAATATTCAAACTTCCCCCATTAAGTTCTCAACGTATTATGTTTTCTTTTTTGTCTTTATAATTCAAATAGTTTTCCTCTAAAGCATATTTTAAAATTTAATACTTCTTGAAAAAGGGAACAATAAAGTGCCAACATTTTACACCTTATTCCCAATTTTCTAGGGCTAAGATTAATTTCGGGGAAAATTTAAAGGTCCAGCTTGATTGCTTGATTTTGAAATCTATACTAATTACCGGCTCACATGACACTGATTTCGCTAATGGGTTGCTTTGGAGCGTTGTGATAGCATCAGTGCTGGATGTCAGTGCTAACTTTGTTATATAATCATGTAGAGTCAAATATCAAATTTTATATTCGTGCTTATTCTTCTTTGTATTTGAACAAAGAAGAATAAGTACGAATAACGACGTTAAGCGTGTGTTAACTACAACCGCTGATATTCGTCCAACTAGTTAAAGATGGCTGTAAAATATAAAAAAGTGACGCTAGTTCGTAATTTTATTGTTTTATGTCCATACTTATTTTAATAATCAGAATTTATAACTCAAAAGGTATTAAATTTATAGGGAATTTTAATACATAAGATACTCTAATAACTGCCCCAAGTCTCACTTTACGCCATATACAAACCCAATTCAGCCATGCACATCGTGCGCAGCATAAAGGAGCCATTACAAAGCCTAGCGCCAAAGCTCGTTTGGTTGTGAGTGTTGTTAGAGCTGTGAGAGCAAGGTTTAATTTATATTAAATCCGTTGGGTTAAGGCTTAATTTATATTAAATCTGTTGGTTTAATATATCAATGCCTGCTTTCAGAATTATATTTATCCGGACAAAAGCAGCTAGCCGCCTTTGTTGCAGAGGCGGACCATAAACGTAGTAAACAGAAGTACTACGGCAAACACGTTGATACTGACAGTAACGCGGGTGCGAACCGCAATTGACAGAAACTCGTTGTCACGTGACCGTATTATTTCTGGTTCATCCGCCTTTAAACAAACACACGCCTTCATGAGATGACCACTGCCTTGTTTATTTATCGAAAAGGGGTAAACATTGCTTTTCCTTTCCTGTTTATGTGCATTTAATAACCGATAATCAAAGACGGATTTAGTTTATTACCATAAGGAAAATTATATGCCACTATAAAATGAAATATTAATTTCATTGACGTAGTTGTTTTCCCGGACTGAAAAACTAAGACTAAACTTTTCTTCAAATTTATTTAATGAAACAAAGTTTTTTACATCGTAAATTGGAATAATCCTAAACAATTTGCAATCAAATACTTTTATGAAATTATCGTATAAATCGAGTGATTGGTTTCTTTGAATATAAATGTATCGTGGAATAAAAATTAAATGCAAGGCAACAATATTCATGTATTAATATGTTTATATAGGAAAACTATCGAATCTTAAAATATATCAGCTATAATAGCGTTACTTAATAATAAATGTAATGCTTCGTATGTCAAAAGGAATTATATGTTGAAAAATCTTTGTGCACTTCCAAATATGTCATAACTAATAAGAAACGGAGAAACTTACAAAAAGGATCAATATTCATATAAATACGAGACACATTATTATTTATTTATGAAAGTTTTAAACATATTAACTTTTGCACAAACATAAAATTATGACCCTTTTATCGTACTTCCTATTTCACAAGAAACAGTTTCATTCGGTTAAAATTTCCTTTTTCAAATAAACCGACTACATAAAGATGAATATTTTAAGCCACACGCGGTTTTTTTACTCTCTTTTAGAATTACTTAAAACTGATTTGTTAACAGTTTTGTATGCCATTTTAAAATTTTCTAAAGACGTCGAAAAATTTTGAAAAGTTTTCCTGTCTCTAACCATGCATAATTTGTTTATTCCTCGGTACTTTAAAAATTATTGCCTAGTATTCATTAAACGTTATATAATCTTGTTGAGATTTTACCAGAAATATCTTTGTATTTATTAAACGTCATATAATCCTTTCGAGATATTACTACATTTACTAAATCATTAGACGGAATTTGAAATATGTTTATAACGAACATTCAATATTTTCCTATATATATTTAACGCTGTTAATTTTATTGTGGACAAAATGAGATCTCCGTGAACATACGCTTATAACATAAAAACGACTGAAGGTATTTCGGTATATCAGACTTTGTCCGATAATGTTCATGGAAACAATAGTCCTAAGTTAATAGCAGTGAAATTGTAGAAGTTTTACAGTTAAATAATCGATAAGGTTGACTCGAAGGAAAATCCTCATTTCTTTATGAAGATAAATATTATTACTAATTTTCAAAACATGTTTGACAATTCGATACGAAACACGTAATCGAGATATTTAATAATCACATTAATATAAGGGAATAAATTTAGAAGTTTTATTCAGAAACCAATATATTTAACAGCTATAAAAGAAAGAAACCTGACAATTATCTAAAAAGTTCATTATCATCAGCATCATTTATCTAAAAAGTTTTAAGAGCGGTTAAAAAATTTATACTTGGTTTATATAGTCATACCATATAATAATCACCCAGGAAATAAAACATCAAATTTACAGGAAATTAAGTAAATGAAACTAGAAAGTTGTAAAAGCTAATGTTTTGCACAATATGTTCGGTATTTACAAAATGTTTTCAAAAGAATAGAGAAAATTATAAAATTTGACCCAACCGAAAAAAAAGTTGACACTTACAATCCAAACTCGCACAGAATTAATTTGATCTGATAGAAAATATTTTATTTCATAAAGAATATTTCAAAGTTTTCTTTTCATTTCCCATTTCCAACTATGTAGAATATAAAATTTATTTCCACCATAACTGATTTAACAGTAACACAGGCATATTTTCTCGAAAATTTTGCATAAAAATCTTACTGTATTTTGATGCTAGTTTCATTTTTTACGCAAGTTTTTTCTGTTTCTAAATTTCTAGAAAGTCTATTTCATTGAAATTAATTTGATATAACTTTTATTACTCCATTTCAGAAAAAACATATTACTCACATACAAAAATCAATAAAAATGTATCCATCAAGTTGCCATAGATATATTTTCAGCGATGCTAATAAACTCTGTTTCTCTTTTGCTGCCTTATAGTTATATTTTGAATTGTAATTCATCCTTACTCGTTTTTGTTTTTAAATTGTCGATATAAATGCTACGCAAGTCTAGAGGATAATTTGATGGATCATATCATTCCTCCAAATAATATTAACATGGCTTCTTTTTCAATATTGTGTAGAATTATTTACTAATAAACAGCTTGCCTGCTGAATTCCTTGTAAATTACTTGATTTCAAAATATCCTAATTTTACGAAATATAATTTAACGAATACGTAGCAAAAGGATGTTCTCAAGGCATTACCCTCGAGTATATTATGAATAATTTATGAAATGACATGTGAACACTGGGAGCGCGAGTTTCATGTAACTGAGTGCTGCGTGAAAATGACTGAAAAGCCTTTTCTCTCGACTTCCGGACATGACACGCAAAAAAATTATCAATAAGTCAAGTGTTTTGGAGGAACAGTCTGGGACAGAATGTAGCACCATTCAATTTAATTAAAAATGACATTTTTCTCATTAACATCTTCCTTCTAAAATTAGTAATTTCAATTAATTATGTTTATACACACACACACACACACACACATATATATATATATATATATATATATATATATATTGATTTTATTATCACACATATAAGTATAGTCACCAACAAAAATATTATATTTTTATTTATATTTGTAATACTCTATGTTATAATTAATTTCAAAGAAATATCTGAATATTGACGACTGATATCTGAAGATAGAAACAGAAAAAAACATTTAATCAATAAATAATATTGAACAGAAGTGACGAGATTAAACTACTAACTGACTAAAGTAAACTAGTAACCAATAAAACAAACATATATTTTTCTACAGGCTCATCCGGGTATACCCTAAGATGGGCTGTTGTCAGTTACTAAACGTTTTTGTTGTCGAAGAGCTGTTTTGTTGTAGCGCTTCCTGTTTATTGCCTCTATATACTTATATACTGATATTATGTACTGATATGACTTTCTCAATTAATAGAAAATTCGAAGTAAAACTTAATATATCGTGTAGGATTATTAATATTATGTCTCAAATTTAGTGTGTTTGTTATTTTTGTGATATTCTAATATAATATGAACCTTTATTTCGCATATCAGTATTGCTTGTCATGATTGCTTTTTAAGTCACTGTACCATACGCACCATCGAGGTGAGTTAAGGAACACGATGACGTCCGGCCATAGCACACTTTATTCGATTAATATTTTTATTAGCAAATAAACTACATGTATAGATATTGTATTTTTATGTATTTATTACGTTCAAAATTTATAGCAAAAAGTAATTAATGAGTAGTGGCTAGATTATGACCATAGCAGTGACAAAAAATAAATCAAATACCTACTAAATCAATGGAATGAATTGAACGATATTAAATTTCTATGTCTTCATATTCCTTTCCTTGGCGATTAAATAGATTTAATCTTTAAATCCGTTAATTAATTGAATAAGCTTTCACATGCCTGTAATATCCTGTAATATAATAATTTTCCATCTATTTAAATGCAGAAAAAATGAAATATGAAAGGAATACGAAATATTTCAACTGTTTATTTTATTTATTTTATGGTTAAACAAAAAAATTAACACTAATAAGAGGCGCATTGTTTACCTATATATATATATATATATATATATATATATATATATATATATATATATATATATATATATATATTATATATAATAGCATTTTCATTTGTGTTACGCCGTTCAAAGCAATATAAATATTATATTCTATATTCATATTATAAATTAACTGTAACTTTAAAACTGCAAAATTTCATACCCAAATTATAATTAAATTATTTTGTTTTATATTTCTAATATATTATATTGCAAATATGGCAAACAGATTCAACATGCGCCGTTCCAGTTACCCGCACGCTGTCTTGTAAAGCATTAGACAGGCGACGCCCCACAAGCTTTAAATAATAAAGATTTTATTAATATTTCACACATCCTCTAACCTAACCTAATTCCGACAAGTTTATGTCTCAATTATCCTATATTATCCTCATATCACTTGGCAGGTCGACTTGACCCAAATGATTTTGAAATATTCAGGTTCCTGGAGCTGAATCCGTGGAGCGTAAGTAACCTGACGCAGCGATGACAAATACCATTAAATTATTAAAGGATTTCAATTAGTAAAGGATTCCTATTATGTCTTATTTTATTATACATAATGGTTGTTATTTCTCTTGTCTAGTTGGGCCATTACTCTAGTTTCAGATGCCGTTAAGATCATTCGCAAGATTTAGGTTATAGTTAAGCGATAAAGAAAGGAAATGTAATAAACATAATGTTTTAAGTTAAACAATGGTTCGCTAGAATTTTTTGAATGAATAGTAAAAATTATATATTATAATGAAATTTCTTCTTTAATGCGGCTATTGACTCGGGGACTAGGGTCGCGCCAAAACTATGAGACCGCTCGAATACCTTAATTTTTTTATAAACGATACATTCATGAAAATTATTTTTGGAAAAGAAAAGTGTGCAGGCTTAAGAAAGGATAAAAGGAATTGGAGAGACTATCGCAAGTAATTCGTAAAGTTACTTATGTAATTGTTCAATAACAGTAATTTCAATATTATTTACATAAAAATATGAAGTATAGTAATTGAGTTAAATTTTGTCGAAGACGCAAAAATTTTGTTCGATTAAAATTTACTTTAAGACTCTCGTTATCTATATCTCGTTATCTAAATACACTATGGGATCTACTTGCCATAATATCATATCGGATAATGTAAATATTATATTTAAACCGTATTGGAATGAATAGATTTAAACGCAAATAGCAGTTTCCAAAAATGCACATAACACCAGCATGATCGCAAACAATTTACGCAAGCAATGTAGACTTTTACTAATACATGCTTCGGGTAAAGCGTAATCCTAATGCTGATCATCATCTAGTAGGTGACGTGCTCGGTAAACAGTCAGGTAAGTGGAGTATTCAGTATAAACTTTCGGAGCTCCCTCAAATTAAATGTAGAAGTAGACGTAATAAAAAGCATTGAAAGTGATTCGGAAGCACAGTATAAACTCCTCCGTTGACTGGTTTTTTGAAAATGCCAGGTTCATTATCCAGAACTGTTCCACGTTTTCCGCGGTTGAAAACACCTTGCTATTTTTTATAGGTGTAATATGACGGAATCTCGTCGCGTAGCAATGTCTTAGCAAATGCATATTTTTGAGAAAGTTGAGAAAAGGCGAGCAGAGTCGTTTGTTGTGGATTTTCTAGACAACCTGGTACGCTACCGGGGTTGAAGTACATTCTCTGCTTTCATCTTTTGTGAATAAGGAAGTTTAAAATATGACAAAATGATTCTGTAGAGATTTACAAATTACGCTATTACTTACGCCATACACTTTACTTGGATATTAAAAACTGACTACTATTTTTCAATGTTTGCTTTCGTAGTCTTCGAGTCTTGATTTAAAACTGATTCTCTTTTCTTAACTCGGTGTTAACTATTTTGTATATACTTACCCTTCTTATTATTATCATTTGGAATGACTTAATGTACCTTTTATACCAATCCGATTTAATCTCTAGGAGGTTCCAATAAAATTTCAAAGGTATCTATCCCTTCAAAACATGTATCCATCTCTTTTACATATACCAATCTATCACATTCATTATATATCTGTACACTATATCTATCTGTACACTATATACAAAACTGCACCAAAATCGAGACCGATTTGGGTGCTGTTTTTTATATAGTTGGCTGGATCTGATATTAGCGTGCAGAATGAATGTAAATTAAAGATTGACGTTTATTTTTTATTTATAAACCGACTAACATGAAACCAAACCTAAATGTTAGCCCAAACTACCATAACTGAAAATCGTATCCAAAACGTTTCGGTACATCCTGAAATTAGTGTGAACAACAAAGTGTACATAGACAAATACAGTGACAAACCGACAAACTGACAAAAATTCTGAATATTATTGTTGTAGGCTTAGTAGTTCGTCATTTATAGGTAGCACTTAGTATTGCTTACAAAATTATTAAAAGTACATACTCAGGTATTTTACAATTATTATATGTATACTTGATGTAAGTGATTTACACGTAGTAATAAAAACGGTACAAAATCATTCTATACATTTCAAAATTACATTATTTTACTTACAATAAACAGTATTATATAATTTATTATAAACCGCTGCACACTTTACTTTTATATTAAAAACTCAATCTTTACTATCTTTTACTGTTTGCTCTCGTACTCTCCGTGTCATGATTTAAAACTGGTTCTCATATCTCAACTCCTGGTGTTAACTGTTCGTATTTCAAATTATTATTATTATAGTAACTGACTAATCGCGTCTTTTATACTAATCTAAACTAATCCCTATAATGTTCATTATATACATATCCCTTTTTACATAATGAATCTACTAAATTTGTAATTTATATGTATGCTATATCTATCTATACACTACATATCAAACTGCATCCAAATTGGTTTCACCGGTTCTGATATTAGCTTGCACAACGCCGTAAACTAAAGATTGACTGATCTTTTTTATTTGTAAATCGATTGAAGTGAAGCATAGCCTAAAATTAACCCAAGCTTAATCTCAATACATCACTGATAGTCGCGTTCAAATCGGTCCAGCCGTTCAACAACGAAAGTCCGCACAGACAAACAGATAGACAACAATTCTGAAAACTGTTTTTTGGGCTTATTAACGGGTATTAAGTAAGTAGCACGTAGTTTTCTTTAAAAATATTCAATATGTACACTCAGCATTTTTACGATTTTATTATATGTAAAGATATGGATTCCGTTTCCGGCTGTTGAATTGTGAACACCATTTCTAGTCTCTGATATAATCAAGTGAAAACAAATAGTTCGAAGTTATATCAAACACTTACTATATTCGAAAACAATAGAAGAAATGTTGTGAAGAATGTACAAATAACCAGTTTTTCATAAATTATTGGAAACACAAAATACGTCAAGAATTTGGAGGTTAGAAACAATCAATAATTAATATCTGACGTGAACACAACTGACATTGGTTGACATTACTGTCAGTATTGCCAACAAAGAAAAATATTTCTACCTAATACGTATTCGTTGCTATCTTATACGTTACGTTTCGCTACACACAAAAACTTTACAAGATGGATGGACAATTTCAACTTTTTTTCGAAAAGATGGAAGTCCAAACTAACACTATAATGGCAAAAATTGATGATAAACTAGTTCCTTTAGTGGAGGATAACAGAAATCTAAGGGCAAAGGTAGAAAAATTAGAGAATGAGCTGGAGTACCTTAAAAGAGGACAACGAGAAAATAATATTATTATATTTGGCTTAGAGGAGACAGAAACATCTAAACTAGACTTAATACAAAAATTAGACGAACATCTCAGACAAGACCTTAAAATAAAGTTAGAAAACTGAAGTCAAAAAAATACATCGTTTACGGCACAAAAAACTAGAAGGTAATAAGTCGAGGGCGATCTTATGCTCTTTTGTAAACGATTGGAAGAAGACTGAAATTATTAAAAACAGGAAGAATTTAAAGAAAATTTACATCACCAAGGACTACCCAAAAGAAGTGCTGCAAAAAAGAAAACAGTTACAATCAGAGTTTGTAGAAGAGAGGAATGAGGGAAATATTGCCTACCTGAAATACGATAGACTTATAGTGAAACAGATCATTAACCAACAAGAGAAAAGGATGAGAGAGACTTCTACTTCACCGACTGATGGCACTAGCGAGTCAAAAAAGCAACAAACTCGTTATCCAGCGATATTCAAAAGGTCATCTGGCTTTGTAGATGCGTTCGACATGACGCGGGCTAGATCGAACTCTCTCTCAAACTTAGCTCTCAATAAAGAACAATAGCAATTAAACAACGGTAAACGGAATCTAAAACCAACCAAGGCAACTGATAACAAAAACATAACAAACCTCAAAACTTCCCTAAGCCGACTGGACATTGTGGGGAAAAGAGACCACAACCTTCCAACAAAAGAAGAAGACAAAGATAAACTGTACCTCAATCATAAGCACAAAGAATCGAAAATTTACGTCGCACCTTTAAATGTCCGTACCTTGAATTGGAAGAGGCCTTTGCCGACTGGCAAACGGATTCACAGAAAATAAAGAAACATGAAATATTAAATTAATAAGATAGGATTATTTTATGTTATATTTTATTTAATTTTAAGTTTGGTTATATAAAGAATTGCATAATAGATCCGAATAAAAGGGTTATATTATTATTATTATTAAAGATATGGATGATACACTTCTGTTTTTAACATTTTATGTGTGGTGTTATTGTTTTTCTTATTATTATTTGATCTGCTTGACTGGTAATGCTGTGTATATTTGAAGATACTTTTTAGAAATCATAAATTAGCATTATAATGATATTTATATTTTATGGACGTTGATATAATTTAGTAAAAATGTTATTAATTCAGTGTTAATTAAAATTTTGCATTAACTTGTTTTTATAAATTATCTGGTTTGTTACCGACACGTTTGTCGGTTGTGTTCATATTATGTTGTTTTTTCATATTGCCTGGTTATTGGATTTTTTTTCTTTTTCGGAATTGACTATATTTGGCATTTACTACAAACAAATTGACATGGTTGAGTGTCTTATACCAGTCTATATTACTATGTTTCCTGAATAAGCATTACTTTATATTCTGTATTTATTAAAGCAACGGAAATAATACGTATTGCTACACTGAATTGTTACTAATACCATGATGGTGTACTTGGTAGACTCGCAATACATGCATCTAATTAACAAGACAAAACTATCGACAACGTAATGAAGACTGACATACTAAAACAAATATTTACACCTCTATCCCATAGTTATATTCAGTTTTAGTAGTGGAATCGCATGATCACTCTTCCGTTTGCCCATTCGTCCATCTGTCACGGTTTAACATTTTTTACGGTTTGGAACTTTAGGCGTAACATTTTGCAATAATTTACTTTATTTATATGTATATTATAAATATTAATTATTATGTGGTCAATTATTGCAAACTTATAAAATTGCAAGTTATTTTATTATAAATTTCTTTTTAATGAGCGTGCGGTGTTAATATCAATATATCATTCCAAATATTTAAAGAACTTACTAAGTTAAGTGATTCGTCCTTTTTATTTTGCAGTAATTTTATCCTATCTCGTATTTATAACTTTCCATAGGTAAGTTAGTTATTTTATTGTATTTTTTATTAAGTTACAGACCGGAAGCGTCAAATTATATTTACTTTTATTTTTCTCAAAATATTATGTAAATTTTTGCCGATTTACATAATGTTAAGAACTTTCGTATTGTATTTGGAATACCATTAATTTATAAGTTCCTCGACTTATGGCTATCAAATACACTTAACCATTTAAAAGAGTCGAAATATTTATCTGATACATGAACATTTTGTCTAATGGAATAACATTTTCATTCTGCCTAACAACATTTTACACGATTTAACTTGATTGAATTGAAAAAATAAAGTGACAAAACGTTATTATTAAATTGTTATAGTAATTTCTTAATAAATTATTCCGACAAACACACCGCAGGATTTGATGGAAATTCTAACCGGCCTAAATGAATTTCCGACCTTAATGGCTCGGGTATGTACTTGAATGAGATTAAATAGTCATGGTAGCATTGAAGTTATTCACGAGTATCTGTCTACTTAGTACATTTGATCTACGACGCTAAAGCATGGATACTCACAGTCAGTTTGACCCTTGAATTTAAAATGGTTTAGTGAGCAATTGAAAAATATATGCTTGCAAATTTATTGAAGGATAAAACCCGAAATGAGAAAGTTTAACGAAGAACCACAGTAGTCAATAAATCTTAATATCGGTAAACTAAAGGGACAATGGGCCGGTAATATTTGCTGAATAAACGAAAAGCGATGCGGAAGAGGGGTTTTTGGGTTGAAATGACGAATCTCGAAGCTCAGCATGATGTAGACCATGTTTTCTTGAAGGCGAGGACCATGAAATTTAACTGACAAAATTGGAATTATAACAAAATTTGAATATTTATTTATAATGTCTCATAAATATTTTAATCATGATAGGGTAAATATTATGAAGACAAGTTTATTTGAATTTTTTTTCATATTTCCGTGGCTATTCACTTGCGCCCCACCAGACGCTTGTAAAAAATTATAGCGAAAGCCTATTTAGATGTATGTTTACTTACTTTCAAATGGTTAAACCCGTATAAGTTCCTATGTTCCAATAAAAATTATTAAAAATAAATTAATTTTGTTTGAATTTTGTTTAAAAGTAAATTTCCAATATTCACTTATTTCTTTTTCATTATAAGACAAAATTTGGTCTTGAACTAAAAAGAACCGATAATAAAAATAACTGCAATAATTTTTTTTATAATGAACTTTATCACAGAAAAAAATCATGAAGTATATATAATCGTACAAGACGCGAAAAGACTTTAAATTAAATTACTATTACTTAACTACAAATAATTTAATATACCTACAAATAATTTAAAAAAAATAAGGCCTACATTTATAACACATTTAATAATTATAGTGACTAAATAAAAATAGCCATGTGAGAGTTTGAAAAGGCCTATCTAAATATGTTCTTATTCTTTAGCACGATTAGATAAAATGATATAAGTAACGGTTAAATTATTACAAAGAATATACTATGTGAATTACGCCAAAAATTATTTAATTTTTTAACATTAAATTGTTTATACCATATTAATAATTATATTACAAAAATATATATAATTATATCACTTTTCTCAATAGTCCTATCCAATTTAATTTTAATCCAATTTTATTTTAATAAATAATTATTTGTCTTCAGAATGTACGAGTACCTTCCCAGATACATTAAATCGTAGAAATGACAATTTGACATTGATACTTAATGCCGTATGATAAAATGAGATTAAGTCTTTCAGGAACGTAACGATCTAAATGACATCATTCAGTGACGTAAACGTTATTCCACAATTTGCCGCACACGAGCTGAATAGAATCTGCACAGTTGGTAGTTTTAACCTTTCAAAGGGTTACGCAACTACTATCGCTTTACAGAGAATGCCAGTTAACTGTTGCCTGGGCTATAAATGTTTTTTGTTAGTTTTATAATTCAGCAAATGTGACATTAGATGGAATGGTGCATATCAAAAGTAAGATTTTAATGTCTACAATGTTAAAACAATCTTATAAATGTTTGCAAATAAGGTTTGGCAATGTATTTCTCCCATAAAATATGTCGTTTATGTAATAATTACATTAGTTATATGCGTTTGTTTATAAAAAAAAGTCATTTATATGTAGATGTAAATATGCATGTATGCGTGTGCTCGTAAATGTATATGTACGTGTGTCTATATATACCAGGACATTTTGGAGTAAAACTTAAGTTTCTTATCATAAAAAGCAATTCGTAATTCGATGTTAAAATCTCTTTTGAGTATAAACCTGAAATTAATTAATTTATTCACTTTGACATGTATTTTAAAATGTAAGGCGACGTACCAAAAGTGTCAAGAAGTATATTTATGTCGACCACAACAACCAATCGTCTTTGTTGAGGAGGAAGATCATAAACGTAGTAAACAGGAAGTACTACGGCAAACACGTAGCTGCTGGTAGCAATGCGGCGGAACCAGCCATTGACAGTAACTCGCTGTGAGGTGACTGTATTAATTCCGGTTCGTCTGTTTCGAAATTCGTCGGCCTATGTGAGCTAAATATAATCATATTCTGATAATCGTATAGAGGAAAATATTATTTTTGCATTCCTGTTCATGTTCATGTATGGATCTATAATTAAGAGACGGTTTTAGTTTGTTATCATAAATAAATTTATATGCCAATTGAATTCCATTTGTACAGTTTTTTTTTTAAATAAAGTCTGATATTATATTTAGTGATGTCTAATTAATGAACGATGTAATTTTTTGATAATATTGGTGAAATGTTACATAATCGTTAGGAACAATGTTACGAACCAAAGGTTCTGCTCATAATAACAGCCTGCTTCGAAAATTTGAAATGTTACGTCAAAAGAGATTATAGGACGAAAGATCTCTATTAATTACAAAATTTAACCCAATTATTATTAATAATCAAAAATTTAAAAAATTAGCAATTTTTTTTTCAAATTCTCAGTGATAAATGTGAAATTAAAACGCTTTTAAGTTGCTTACCACTTAATTACATTTTACTTGTTTACCATTTTCCTTTTCCAGCAAACTAACGATTCCAAAATATATATAAAGTAACAAGCAAACATTTTCGGACGCTTATTTCGAACTACCTAAAACAAATTTGATTTCCGTTTTGTACCCAAAAATATTCTATATATTTTAAAAACATCAAAAAATTTGTGAACTTCAAAATACTTGAGGTGCAAAAAAAATATAGGAAACAACAAAACAAAATTAAAAATATTTAGTGACGTCGGACTGAGAATTTAAAATAAAAAAAAGGATTTTTTAATTTTGTAGGATAGAAGACACGAAATATTCACACATAATGACATTTAATGATTACATCTTGAAATAAGCGAATGATAGTAAACTATGGGTGTCACACTCCGTCATTGCGATTACGCCAAAAGAAAATGCCAAATAAACATATTGTTATCTCATTCTAAAGAAGCGCAGAAACATTTCGCGGAGAGGCCCTCTAACCGCTACACTCTTTTTAATGCTCTGAACTTCCTACAATCAGAACCTAACGGTTACACATTTTCTTACGCTTTAAACTTTCTACTTTGTTTGACATATTTTCAACTATATAAGTGTTGCTGACACAAGATTTTTAATTTTATATACAAATATAACCTGCTCCTTTACCGCTCTAACATTCACACTACGAAGGAACTCATATATTAGTACAAGTTCTGAATAATCCCTTAACAAGACAAAATTTTCAGATATCTTTTTTAAGTATTTGATATTTATATATTAACAAGTTCTAAGTTAATAAGCATTTGGTATTTATATAGAAGTTTTATTGCTAACTCAAACACACAGATTGTAAATTATTCAGTAATTTAAAAATTAATTTGAATATTTTACCTTAGCTTAATGAGAAACTTTAATGCAAACTTATGGAGATTTTACCAAAATTATTTCAGTAATTATTCAAGCTTAATACAAATTGTACCAGTTGTATTCAGGTTGGATTTTTTGAAATGCAATGAAATAAGGAATGGGTAATCAAAAAAAATTCAGAACCGAAGAATATCACCATTTACAAAGCGTTTTTTTAAAAAGGGTACCTGCGTATATTTGAGTTTTTGTATGTAAAAAACCAAATGAACATTTTAATAGCAATTATGGAAATTGATAAAAAATAACGAAAAAAGGCATAATTACGAAAATAACGAAATGAATTTTAATTTCTGTAAGAAAACAAATAATAAAAATTTCCAAAACTTTTCTGACACTTGAATATGAATCATATGCAGTATATTTTTCATTTACAATTGTTACATTAACATATAAGTATGAACTTAAAAGAAGTTTTATTCGGCAACTAATATAATTAATAGCTATGAAAGAACGGATCCAGGCAATAGACGTCATAAGTTATTTCAAAAGTCTCAGCGAAGTTTTAATTTGATATTTAGAAGTAAATTTTCTAATCATTAAAATGATATTAGATATGCATTAACATAGAAAACGAATTTTACAAGGGATTTCGGGCTCGGGAAAAAGTTATTTGCGCTCAAATTAAACTTATGCCACTTTGAAACTTAATTTAAATTATTACGACGATATTTAATAAAAGTTTCATTTTTATTTAGCTACGTGTACAGGAAATACGGAACAGTTACGTCAAGTTAAGAGATCATTTAATAAAACTATGTTTATAAAACCAGTCACAAAGACTAGGCACGAATTTAAACAGTTCTCATTCGCATTGAATAATATTACTTACTTGTATTTTGATTTCAATATTAAATATAATTGATTTAGTTCACTGCTAAATTAAGATGTTAAGTGAATATGTGTAATGAATGTTTTGTGATTTTCTTGTTTCTCAAAATATACTAAATGTACAAAATGTACTTTTTAATAAATTGTTCACAAGGCATTTACTTATCACACTATGAATAATTTCATAGTAGGGTTTATAAACACCGGAAAGTTTTCACATTACTGAATACCTCGTGAAAATGGCTGGAATGCTATTCCACAATCCTGGATATGATTTGCATTACATTAAATAAAGCATTATAAAAAATTTGCATTAATAAAAAATTAATGCGAATAACATTAACATAAATCATTATAAAAAAATCTATATATAATATTTTATCTCAAGTTTAGTTTTTCAAAATTAATGTAATATTCGTGAACTTAATTTGGAATAAGTAGACAAAAACAATGGAGTGATTAATAAAATAGTAATTAATAAAATTGGCATACATTTCATTATTAATTCGTTATTTAGAATGTTCTAAGCAGCTAATATTGAAATGAATTATAGTTTTCATTGTTTTTTTTCCGTTTATAAATAAATATAATTTTATTTACCGTCACGTTTATTGTACATAATAGTGTAGTAAAGCAAAAGTTTATAGCCTTCATAATCATAATAAAAAACATAAAAATATGATATAAAAAAAAGTATATTTCATCACTCGTCGCTGCACTTTCTACACTATATGTATGTCACTCAATATATGTTTCAGGTTAAATATGATCATTCGGGCAGTCTAGCGCTAAGCAGCTCTCAGTTACTATACAATCCTTTTTTGGTATCAGTTACTTATTTTTCCTAGCAGTTCCACTTTACTATCTTTACGATATGCCTTCTCAATACAGAGAAAAATCGAAGTTCCCTAATGTATATTGTACAATTATTATTATATTGTTCCAATTGTTTTTAATATATTAATTAATTTTTTTTTTAAATATTAACTTATATTGCTTCAGAAGGCGAATTCGAGGATATTCTTTAGTTGGGCATTATTTGTTCAAATAACCCTTTTAAGCCATATACCATCCAAGTTCGTTAGAAAAAACGACTTCGCTGGTTCCTAACAAAATTACTTTTTCCACATACATACATATTTTTGCCATTGCTGAAGTTCTTAGCTACATAAATCCATAATATAATCTAATCATATCTTACTAGTATCTCATAATTATTACCTTACAGAATTAGCTAGTTTTAGCATACAAACTCTAATATAAAGATAATTTTAGAAGATAATATGAGCGAGCATTTTTAGAAAGGTTATGATGAAATTTAATTAATTTTTAATTAGATTAAGTATTAAATTTTTTTTTATAAAAAAAAATGTCTATAATTTTTTTTATTTAAACATTAATATTTATTCGTTTTTTCGGGTATTTTTAAGTAACTCTTCGTTCTAATTCTGTTCTGTTTTTGTTCAAAATTGTTAACTTCAAATGTATTTATTGCCAAATGAAAAAGTAACATTGTAAAAAGTTTGCAAATGATACAAAATGAGAAACTGTAACATTTTCGAAAACAAACGACCAAAAGTTTAAAGACTCGAATGAACCAATAGTGTGGACTACACTATTGGTTACTTGACTTGGAAAATGGTTACGTGACTTGGAAAATGAGTTTATCGTATCTATGAAAAATATTGCACCAAATTAAGCGATGATATTTCAATACATTAAATTTGCTTTGTATATTAGCATTAATTACGTAAAACAAACAATTCTGATGTGTTTTACGTAATGGATTCTAATGGTATATTTTTAACGGAATAATACACATCATTACAAAAACAAGTGGATTACAAGCGGCGTTGACCCGCGAAATTAACGTAATATCTATTGTATTATAATAAAACGAAAAGAAGATAAACAAAACAATGTTTCATAATTAAGTTGAAAGAATTTAATAAAGTAGGTTAAATTAAAAGCTTTTTAAATAATAATGAGTCGTGTAACAATGGTTATTTTAAATTAGCGAAAGACATTGATAAACAGGAAGAGAAGTATTTAACGCGTAAAATGAACAGTTAGTAAAACATTTTGTTTAAATACAGACATACCTATGTATAAAATAAAATGCAGTAGTATAGCGATTAGTGAGTATTTGTTTCGTGAATGAGTCCGCTGAATATTTTTTATTAAAGGTATTTATTATTAAAGGTATTGATACTCGAAAGACAAATTACGTTGATTCCTCGTGTGTTACTATGCATAATAGCTGAAATTTTCGTATTGTGTTTAATACAGTCTCATCTTCCCTGGAAATTTGGTCATTTCATATCTCTTTAAAGAATTACTCATCTCGCCGAAATATGTACTCCGTTCACGTAAACAGAGCAAGTTAAAGTGGCGTATAGTTATTTTTTGCCACTTGTATGCGTTAATTTTTGTTTTGGTTATTAGATAATAATAATTTATTGTATTTTCATATTTTTACATGTACATATATATATAAATATACATAAATATACATATATATATATATATATATATATATATATATATATATATATATATATATATATATATATTATAATAACGGTTAAAGAAATCTCAAGTGGCAATTTAAAAAATATGTTGATTCTTACAAAAAGTTGATTTTTTAATTGGTATGTTATTACGCTGAAAAATAAGCTGGACTACAAATAGAACTACGAGGGTTCGAAGCGCATTTTGGCATAAATAAAAATTTAGGATACATTAATATTTCCACTGAACCAAGTATTATAAATATTATTTTTCACTGTGGCTAGTACTACTTACTGTATTGCCTAGCATGTTTTCACGTAAAATATCGTGAATTTTTAAAAAAATGTAAAATCTGGAACTATCTTTGTAGTTTTTTGATAAACTTTACTAAACACTAAAACGAAAACCTAGTAACTCGGTTTTTTTCACAATGCTAATATCATAAGTTTCGAAGTTGGAGGTGTGGGATATTTACTTTCGTGGATATTGTTATCTAAGACTATCTTATATAATTTAATTTTTCACAACTAAATGAAACTACGTGATTTAGTATTATGTCTATCTTATTTAAATTCTTTACCACGACTTAGGTTTCCTTGTATGACAACATCTGCAGGTGGGCACTTTATAAAGTTTTACTCTTATAAACAGCGGCATTTAAATATTATAATAGACAATGGCGGAAGCAGGGTTTGCATAGGTTTCCCCACAGTTTGCGTTAATAAGTTTAAAGGAGGAGAGCGGTGAAGTTGTTATTATATTTTCGAAAGTTACATATTGTACAAATATTTTAGAGAACGTAATAAATAAATATGAAGTTAGTCTATTAGGTCATGCCATGCAAATCTTCCAGTGTACGTAATAAATTAAATGAATGTTATTCTCAGTAACATATTTACACGGTAGCAAGGGAATCTGATGGTTGGAACAAGGTTGTATAACTAATTATAAATATCTCTCATTTTTGTTTTTTTTTGTAATGTGTCTCGTTAGATGTGTTGCCGGACTGAAACAATTTGAAGTGCACCGCAGTAACAATGTATATCACTTTAATACATTCAATTTTTTACTTTATTTTACTCATTTCCACTCGTTTAGCATTAAAACGATGCGCTTTATTTTTAAATACAGATTTTTTAAATTTGTATTATTTTTCTGATTTCAGTAAGAGAAAAAAATTCATATAGGATATATTTAATGACACACCGATTTCAAATGCAGACCAATATTGTAGACGTTACTGCGCTTTAGTTTATATTTATAGAAAAAGAAAAAAAATTGAACTAATGTTGTACAGGCTGGACAAAATTCTAATTCGCTTCGCGCACGCTCACATTCGTCTATCTCGATTCTTGCATGTATTAAATTTTAAAGGTGCCAAATTTTCTACATTACTCCTTTCTTATCGCAATTTTCATGTCAAAAGAGGATCTCTTACAAAAACACAAATAATTTTCATATAATAATTTGTGTTTTTTTATATATAATTTTTCATATAATAATTTTTTATAAATAAATGGAGGCCTTATAATACACACAACGGTTGTATGCAAGAAAGGATATGAAATTTTGTACATAATTTTGATGGTACCGGTTAACGGTAGAATAGACTCCGTTTTAAATAACCAGATAGTTTACATGTGGTCACAAATACGCTATAATGCGTAAATAGTAAAAAGCTAGCTAATCTCAGCTAGATAATGTAAATTTACCCATTACGGAATGAAATCACTTTCTTGATTTTAAAACAGCTACAATTCAACGTGTCAAGAAATGAAACAGATTTAGAATGTGTGTATATATATAAAGCAATATATTAAAACTACATAAATAATTATTTTTCACCTCCCGACGTAGAACTATGTTTTAGGTTAATTGTACTACAATTATATAGAGTAAAAGAAATAAAGTTTTATTCCTCTTATGATACTTACTAGGATTATAAGACATGAAAACGCTTAGGAGAAATTTAGGCATTTCCTATGGAAAATGCATACAAAATGCCTAGATAGATAGGCAAACTCTTTCGTCAAAATTATTATTTTCTTTACTATGAAATAAGATAACTACGAAATCAAGATGAATATTTTACACGCTGTCGAAAGTATAAATTAAATATTTAATTGCTAGTCATAAAAAAGAAAGAAAAAATGCTATTTCTTTCAATAAAATCCTATAATAGTAAATTAATTTTCAATAAAAAAAAAATAAAAAGTCTAGTCCAACTGAAATCTTCTAAAAAGTTAACATTGACTTAAATGACATTTAGGTGTGAATTCGAAATATTTATGAGCGAGTTGCGAAGCTCGTGTGAAGGAAGGCACATTTATTTAAATAAAATGTAATGGAACTTAATATCTTCATTCGATTGGTTTACCGCCTAGAGCATCTTAACATGAGTATGTATGAATGGGTAGATACATAATTAATTATAAGATTAATTTCTCTCATCAAGAAGAAAAATCACACATTTAGTCTAGTTACAAAAATTAAAGTAAAGAAAAAGTAGTATGGCTAAACTAATAGCAAAGTGCAGGAAAACAAATTCTGACTCTTGTGAAGAAGATAAATATGTGACGACTCGTAAATAATTGATACTGTTTGCATATATGTGTCCGTACACGGTGATGTAAAAAAAGTGTATTTATTATTTTAAGCGTACACATTTCGATTGAAAGTTTTATTAGTAGCCCTGAATCTTCTGTTCAGTCTACCGTAATATTTTGTATAACATTATAAAAATAATATAAAGTTCTGGAAAATGAAAACTTTAAACGTATATTGCTAATTCTTCCTGCCTGCTTCCAATCTCTGAAACTTAATTAATCAAAGTTTTATCACGTAAATTTTTGTTGTCAATTCTTTTACAGGAATTTTAACCTTTTCTTTTTCTATTGAAGTAAAAAATGCTTTATGCGCACCATGCGCACTTTTTCTGATCAATGAACGAAAGTGAACCTTTGACGTTTGGGTCGATAACGCTAAATTGGGCAAATCCGGCTAACTTTCGCATCAGCCAAGCGAGTTTACTGTTTGGGTAAACTCGGTTTCCTTCGGTATCGGTTGAGCGAGTTGACTAACACGGAGTGCATCGTTTCAAGAGTTACGTTTTATTATAGATTAATGTTTTATTTGGGAGTATTTTAACATAATATAATAATTATGGTATATACATAACATAATAATTGTGGTCATGAGATTTACGAAATAGAAGATGTCATCCAATATATGTTATAGAATTTATCACCAAACTATGTTATATTATATGTTCGAGGGGAATTCAAGTCGAAATAACGTTTCGTAGAATGAAAAAAGTATCTAGGAATATTCTTAAATAACAACGACAGTTATTGAATATATTTGGCGTTAATTTTGTGGAAATTCTTTATTCACAATTAAATGAAACTACGTGATGAAGTATTATTTCTACTTTCCTTAAGTTCTTTACCACGACCTAAGTTTCGTTATATTACACCATCTTCAGGTGGGCTATTAGCAAAGATCTATCTTTGCTAATAGATCTATCTTTGTTAACAGATTTTTTAAACTTCTTATAGCGTATGTTTCTTAAGCGTTTTATAATCTTTTGATACATCGTGGCCTTCTAGGTTTATATTTTGGATTTCCACTTCAAATTGCTAAATTTAATCATTTACATTATTTACTTTGAATTATTAAGCATACCCGTAATAAACGATTGCGCATCGACAGCATGACAATTCGAACAAAAATAATGGAGATTTTTAACCTTGCCTCTAACATATTGTTTATAGACTTTTATATATATCTTCTACAAATTTAGTGTAATGAAATCGCGGTCTGTTACAAAATTTACTAGGGTAAAAGTGGAATAGTTGCTGTAGGAGAGTAGATACCATAATAATAACCCGACACGTTTAGAAACACGCATTGATAACTTTAATACTATATTATATAAGTACTAGTTCCACTTGCTTAGATGTGAGCGATTCAGTCAAAAGGACAAGACAGGTGGCGTACGAAAGACAGTTGTATTTAAAATGTCGACTGCATATTACGAATCGTTACTGTTTCATCCGGCTTGCAACTTTTTATTTTATGTAATGAGTAAAGTGAATATATTTTATTTTAGTTGTCTAGTTATTCAAGTATTACAAGTATTTTTGTCGTAATTTATTGTTTTTTTAAAACAAAAGGCAACCCTAGCAAAAAAGACAGATACCTCTGTTTCGGTGAGTATAGGCGCCTTTAGAGGCTCCTAAATGTGTCTATCCCCCTATCAGGGATAAAAGCGTTTTACTTAAAATAAGGGTTTGTTTTTTTTTTGGTAATAGACAATGCCATTTAAGTACAAGGGGAAAACAAATACTCCACTGCATGCTGAGCAGACTGAAGAAGCAATGATAAAAGCAGTGGAAGCTGTGGATGATGGCGAACTTGCCTTAAACAAAATAGCCCGTCAGTACGGAATAGTAGCAAGAAGAGATGCACCAAGCAAAAATTAAAAGAAAAATATCTTGGCTAAATACCTTACCAGCAAGGTCCTTTTATATCAAAGAGTAATTGTTCTCAACACAAAAATTGCCTATGGCCAATCATCCCAAACCGTAAGCAAGTATCCTCTTCCTTGCAAACTTAAAAATTATATTTTTTCTTATTTAATTCGAATAAACGCTTGCTCTTTAATTACCATCTCAAGGATACAAGACGATTGTATCAGTAATGATTAAAATAATGTAACATTTATGGTTTTCAAAATATAATTTTGTCAAAAATTGCCTATGGCCAAGGGCATCTATTCCATTTTTACTCTATATGTAATCAGCCGCAAGTAAAACGTTGAAATCATTCGACAATAATAGTTGTATCCATCGCGATAAAAGGTCTTCATTCACTCTTCAATCATATATGGTCTGTAGACTATTGTTCTTTTATTACAGACGTGTATCCAATTTATTCAAAACAATTTTTTTACATCTAAGTACATTTTTAATTAAATTCTAGTGGAGCTTAAATATAAAAAGAAAATTTTTGAATAATATGTATTAAAATTAAATTTGCGTAAGACAAAATATAGTTTTGAACGGTAATTTTATTTTATCTATACATGGGATTAAATAAAAACGAAGTTAGGTATTTTTGCGTAACATACGATCATTCGCTACACGTACATGCTACTCCTGAACAACTTTGTGTATCGAACGAACATTCATCAACTCGGGTGGAATATGTAGACACAACTTAAAAAGGTGATTCAATGTTTTTCTTTTTACAGTGTAATATGTTACGAATATAAAAGTAACATGCCAGTTTTTATACTAACGAATTTGAAAATATTTCACAACTCAGTTAAAAAAACCTCTAAGTATAGAGTTTTAAAAGCAAACAATATTGGAATTACTTTTAGTAGGCAAGTGTGTGATAATATCAACACATATTTTCGATTTGTATTATTTTAAAACACAATTTAATTTTTTATGTATTCTATAATAAATTCATAATTTAATTTCAGGCCCATTATACTCGCGTTATGAAGGGTACTTAATTCCAGAACGCACTAAATTGATAAAGTGTAGAACATGTGATATCGGATGTTTGCAATATAAGTATCAATTCCAATAGGGGCAAGTAGATTTGTTGCCTGTTGTTATTGTTTGGGTAGCACTGGCAATAAATTGTCACTATGTTGGTTTCCGGCTGACTTTAAGGTGCCGAATTCGAATTTCATAAAATTTTTGTGATCCGACATAGTGGGATCTAAACATCTCGCTGTAAATCGTCATTGCATTCGGTAATGATTAAGTTAAGGATGCTAAATTCGAATTTCACGATGTTTCTGAGAACCAAGATGATCCGGCTGCCTCTTTCACAATAACTGTTCACTGTATACTATTTAAACTAACCCTACGGAGATGAATTCGAATTTATCAACGTTTTTAGGAGCCACGATGGAATCACCTCTAGCCAAGTATTTCTCGCTAAAACTATATTCCATTTTGATTAAGTATATTCGGTTTCAACTAATTTTAGGGGACGGAAGATGACGGTATCTGTATTTTTTGTAAACATTTTCACTACGTTTGCTTTGAACTAGTCTCAGGGTGTTGAATTAGGATTTAACGATACTTTGGTATCCAAAATGGCAACTTCGGTATCCAAGATTGTTGTACCAATAAATCATTGCCATATTCTATTTCTACTGTTTTCCGTGCACATACTTTACAATTTTTCAATGTTTTTGAGGTTAAAGATGGCGGCATTTGCATCTCCCGCAATGAATCGTCACTATATTCGTTTTTGTTTAAATTCACAATGTGCTGGAGTACCAACACAGCGATATATGTATTTTTTTTAATATACGTAAGGACAGTTATTACCATTTTGCATCTTAAAATATTAATAAATTCCAAGTCAGTCCCCCGAAGATAAGTAAATCAAAGTAATGATTTACGATGGGAGATAGAGTTTTAATTTGATATCATCAAATAGAAATACAACTCCTAACCTAATTTTTTTGGAATAAGACTGTTATATCACACAGGTCGAGCCCACTCAGGTAAAAAGGTTTTTTGTTTAAAATTGTAATTTTCTCATTCAGAGCTTTAATTTAATGTCACCAAATAGAAATAAGTCAGAAATATTAACAACTAGTTACGACTTATAATAAAGAAGCTAACTTCACTTCAATTGAGGTATAAAAGCAGATACGTTTCAAGATTCTGTTATCTTTAGTATCGTAAATATAGTGCAATTCAAATTCAGCGCGCTAAAATTAATCAAAAATAAATGTGGTCGTAATTTATAGTAAACAATAGATTAGAGAGCCATGTTTAGTCTGTAAAAAATTATAATTGGAATTTAGTACCATAAACTTAGCTGAAAAAGAATATAGTGACGATTAATTACATACGACAGATACCATTATCTTGAATCTCCAAAATACTGAGAAACTCTAATTGAGCACTCTAAAACTAGTCGATGGAAAATATAGTGGTAATTTATTACGAATGGCTGAACTTGAATCTCAAAAACATTGTGATGTTCGAATTCAGCATCCCAAAATTAGTGGAAACATTAAGTTTGGAAATTACGGTGTATGGGCTTGTAACCTAATACTCGTAAGTTATAAATCAAATGAAGTTGTATTCGTGAGTGGGAAGCCGAATACCTCAACAAGGTCGCTGTTTGCTTATTGCCAAGAAGGTCAGTCGGACCAGCGATAATATGTCTCAACTTTATTTTGAATGTAGATACATTTTTAAAAAAATTTAAAATTTTGAGCTATAAATCATGTGTCAAAGTTATCTGGAAAAATATAATATGTTGTGTACGTAAAAAGAAGGTGAGCAACAAAACCATAGTTTAAATACATGTGTAAAGCATGTGTGATGAGGATAGTGAAACGATATGGAACAATGGGTAAATTATTTACTGGAAGCTATAAGCGGAAATTATGTACTATCGGAAGACTCCGGTAAAGATTAGGTCAAAGATTAGGGCAAATATGCCATTAAAGATTAATTTGATCCGGTAAAGATTCGGGTAAAGATGCCATTTAATGACAACTAGTAGATCTAAAACATACATATCGTATAGAAACTCCTAAATAACGATAATGGTAATATTTTCCGCGTATCGTATTGTGAACATTTCTTACCACTTATTAAAAATTATAATCGAGATTGCATTTGTTTGCAAATAAATTCTTTTCAGTGCATTTATTAATTAACCTTCTTCAAAATGTTTTAAATAAATCTGTATATCATTAGAAGGATAGAAATTATTTAGATGTATTGCTTTTATCTACTTCGATATTAACTCTTTTGGAAACCTATGTCGAACATTATTACTAAAAGGTAAAAAATTATTATAATGCGGAATTGTTACAAAATAGAATGTATATAAATAAAATACGAAGTTATTATCGAATAGAAACGAACTTTTGTCAGTAGTAAGTAGCTCGCGACAAAAATATCGGTATTCGTTATATTCACGTATACAGAAATATTTCTCAATCAGTGACCAAAATTTACAATTATATTAAAGTTCAAATCTAATAAAAATAATAGTCTTACTTCAAGATTCAATAGATACAAATAGAAGTACCCGCTTTATTTAAAAAAAAAAGGAATGAATGCTCCCCTAATATTTATGCACCCGCTCAAATTTAAGTGAATTCAATTAGCGAGCGCTCCTATGTTTAATGCAGATTTGCAATAAGTAAAACTTAACTAAACATTTTGGCAGATCGTAATGAAAAACTCGTGACAAAATTTTCGTTACTTATTAATTATGCGTTTCAAAAAGATCTCCATTTTAGACAAGCTTCCATATAAGCTGAATGCATATAATTTTTTATTTTTTACTTTGTTAAATAAGTCTATTTTACTTCGTGAGAAAATAATAAATTATACTTTCATATTTTTACGGGATTAGCCGTCTTAATGATCATGTCCTTAATTTTTTATGGTAATCGGTTATTTAATCAACAAGTATTTAAAAAATTGGTAACAGCTTATTTAGAATAATTTACAATTTACGTATCTAATTAAATTATATTTATGTACTTTTAGGTCTTTATCGTTGAGGATATTTTAGTAACTGTACAACATGCACTGTATTTCACTCAATACACAAACGTGCACGTGTTTGCAAATTTTTGACAAACTCAACGTGTTACGAATTATAGATTAAGCTGATATATTCTATGCCATGAATTAAACATTTATTTCTCCATTGATGAATTTTCTTAGGTTTTTAAATATAATAATCTAAATTAGGCTTATTTACAAATCGAATTTGAATAAAAATAGTTAAAATTATATTTTTTAGATATTATCAAATATCCTTGATATTGTATGCAAAGTATGTAGCATTCGGTCTGCTCTTCTGTACGTAATTAAGCTTACACGCCTAAAGAACAAAAAAAATATGAAAATTTCTCAAAAGAAACTCAAAAGTACTACTTACTGTGAGGTAGTACACACGAATAGAAAGTGAAGAATACGTGGGTGACAGTATAGGAGAACTATTCTTTTTTTCTTGAAGTACAAAGCTCTAAAAATGTATATTGCTAGTAATAAAAGCAAAAAAATATATATTAAGTTACGCAGGGTAAACAGTTGATACGATCATATCAAACCAACTGTGCTAGGGCACGGAGTCACACTGAAAATATATTTAAAGCTAAATACAATAAATTGACTGTACCTGGGCAATGCTTCTTATCATACCAAAGTGCAAAACAGCTTATATTAGAAAAAATATGAGACCTATTTATAAAAACTACTTAATATCAAATTTCACCTAGATTGTTTCACTAGTTTTAGCGTTATAACATGGGATGGATATATAGAAGTTTTCTAGACTTGAGTCATTTGTGTAGTATTAGTGCTTTAGAGTAGATTCTATTCAAAACTTCGACTCTTATTTTTCAGCGAATTCATTACTTTATTCATTACTTTTAACAATATTTTTTTTAAAAGATTTGCTTACAATAAGTTTTTAAATAAAATATTATTCCTATTAAGGTAAAAATATTGTTTACTGGAAAATTAAAAACTAATAATTTTTTGGCCCTGTATGCTTTTCAGCCATCAAAAAAATTGAACAAATTGAACAATAAATGGATTTTAAATTAGATTCATTTGAAATAAAAATGTTTTTAACCTGCGAATATTTTATTTCATTTATATTGAATAAAATCAAATTCATATCAAATTCAATCAATCAATATTTTTGGCTAACCGTTTAAGAGAGATATTAGCTTTAAGAACAATAAATTAAGAGTTCATTAAAAAGGGCAAAATTGAGCTTTTAAATATGTACATGAAATAAATAATATAAATGATGTGTTATTTACAAATTACATATTATTAATTATTTACATATAAAATATCATTGTTATGTAATATATAACTTAAATTAGTTCACCACTGAAGATGCAGTTGCACTGTCTCTTAACACCTAAAGAATTTAGAACTATTAGACAAAAATAATAAAGTGGAATACTTAGTTATACACTCTCTTTAATCTCATTTATTGTATAATGAGGTAGCATTGTGATATTCAAACAAAAATGAAGTCACTATTCAATTTAAAATTATCATTTGCTACATGTCCAAAAATTTCTCCTCTCTTTAATACAATGAAAATTACACAATTACTAGATTGAGAGCTTTCCTGACTCAATTATTTGAAGATAAGTTGTATTCTAAAACCACTGAATTGACGAGTTAAGGGAATTTAATTTGGTAGAAAAGTAACACGGTTTGCGAATTTCGCCTCAACGAGCCTGTCTTACTAATTTTCTTGTTTGCGCCGGTGTAAACCTAGAATTTTGAACTTTTGTTTGAGTTCAGATCTAATTTGTTTCTTTGTAAGTTTATTAGACCTTTTTCCCTTGTTAAATCATTTCAGTGGTTATGTATTTTAGATGATTTAATAAATTTCCTAACCTTCCTTTAAGTTTCCATGGAAAGAAAGTTTAATTAAATTCCATTTGTAAGTATTTTAGCTATCTTTATATGCGTTCATAACTACTTTTTAACTACATTCGCACACATCTAATCAAGCATAGCCTTTAGTGTAATTTCCATATAGTTAGGTAATATACCGATGGAGTTGTATAAATGCAGCTTATGATGGCATGTGAATGAAATCCAATAATATGCTTATTAGCTACTGATTAGTGAAACTTTACGGTAAAGAAATGTATATACGTCACCATTTTCATTATTGTATTTAATTCGAAATTATTGGATGGTATTAATTATCATTTTTTGATATGACATTAAAAATAACTGAAATTAAGGTACCTAACACGAATATGCAGTAAAAGCATTTCGCTTGGCATGCATGCACGCACGCACACAAACATATATATATATATATATATATATTTATATATATATATATATATATATATATAGATAACATATTAAGATAACATATTAATATTCTTAATAGTGATCGGTGTCCGTCTCGACACGGTCTAATACAACAAGAGAAAAGTAATTTCCCTCGAAGCGTTATAAACAAAATGTCTTGTCAATTTCATGCTCCTTTATTTTCAAAATCACTTCTTCAAAGCCAGATGTTAAGACGGTTAGATGTTAACATTTTTTTCTATATATAATTATGTAAATATACCTTTCACATTTTGTACAGTGCATTCGGCATTGAAACATGCAAAAAACTCGTCCTTATGGGCTATCTTTCCGACAACATACGGATAATATAGTGAAGAGGTACATTATTTATCACATGTGTAGATCAAATATTTGCTAGTCAATTTATCGCGTAATAAATTGACTAGTAATGCTACTAAGCGTAATAAACTAGCTAGTATGCACGTACGTACGCACACACATATACACACCCAAATTTATATATATATATATATATATATATATATATATATATATATATTTATATATATATATAAATATATATATATTTATGTATTTTATATATATAATTTATATATGTACATATATATATATATATATATATTTCA
Source organism: Druceiella hillmani (assembly GCA_039881145.1). NCBI lineage: Eukaryota > Metazoa > Arthropoda > Insecta > Lepidoptera > Hepialidae > Druceiella > Druceiella hillmani. Next base: position 959,226 of record JAYKKI010000070.1, read on the forward strand.
TCCTTTGTTTTTTGCGTAAAATATTGTTCAATGGTAAGAGGAAATTTACATTTTTTTACTAGATTTGTAAGTACATGTGTATTACCACATATCACATTTGGTACAGTGTATTTAACATTTAAACATGCAAAAAAATATTGCCGTTATAAGCTATATTTTCAACAACACACGGATAATATAGAGAGGATGCATATTCATTTATATTACATGCGAGCGAAAAAATGCTTGGTGAATTTATTGTGCTATAGTACGAATATATTTGGAATGTCAACTTATAAGTAATCTAACAATATTTCAATAAAATCTGACTAATAATTTTTATAAGATGATTATTATATTATTATATAATCAAATAATATATAGCTATTTAATATATTTTATTGAACATTTTTCCTCATTAGTAATTATAATGAGAGTAATTATTATTTTGTTATTTCAAATCAACCTACAATTTATTTCGTAATATTAATTTACAATGTAATTAATAAAGATAATGAAATAAACTTCCTAACTTTTAAATTTATATCTTTGATTATTTAGTCATTATCTTCGATTGCGGACATTTTTCTATAATTCGTTGCTGGGTCATTAAATTCGGAATTTTGGAATGATTTCTCAGATATTACAGAATTGAGAAGTTTAATATTACAACTCGAAATCAGAATAAAACCTTATTTTCTACAATCATTAGTTAAAAAAAATATGAATTTGTTATTTATTTTGTAAAATAATATCGACTACTATGTTTATGCACCATTATAGTGGATACAGTTCTCTAATGCTCTTTAATTTGATGTTTTGCGGAAAATTTGCTGAAAGAAATTTTATGCTCGGATCTGCTTATGAATTTAAATACTGAACTCGTTAAAAATAAAAAAAATTGCTTTTCCAAGTTATTACATTATAAATTTTTTAATAAACTAATATAAAAAGCAATTATTTTTCACAATTAATTATGGGCACTGTCATATTTATGTAGGTTTAAATTTACGACGAGTTATTTCATATTCTCGCAACATATTGACGCAAGCACACAAACTATAACCAAGAGAAAATATTTTCTGTGGTATAATATGTCTTAATTACAACTGAATATTGAAATTAAAGAATCAATTTTATCAGCATTTATTTGATATTATTATTAGATTACCTAGATTAAATTCTAACAGCATTTATTAGCGGCAGCAATTGGTCTGATTAACCGAATTCCGTGGTTGATGTGAAATTTGGTTATGCTAAATAGGCTATCTTTAGAAGCTTTTATTTGGGGTAAATATATAATGCATTTAGCATTATTTCAACACCCCTGACTTTCGGAAAAATAAATTAAGATATTAACGGAAAAACAAATTGTTATAAATAAATTGTTACTTCTTTCATTGTTTACGAGTTGTAATAATATCTATTTCTTTATTCAAAATTGGAATTTTTTACGTATTTTATATGGTTCCTAAAACAATATTTCAATTAAGCAAATTATTTGCAACATTCCTAGGCTATTTTCGTTTTCAAAAAACGCAGTACGATTCATTCAATAAATAAAAATATGTTTGTAATATCTTTGCATAATATCATGTCCATACAGAAAGAATACAATGATTCTAATTTGTCAGATACAATCTCCATTAAGTACACAAATATAAATCACGATTATAAACAAGAAGCACAATCACGAAATTTCATTTTCCCCTTGCATAACGAGCGTAAGTTTCGAAACTTTTCACTTCTTTCGGAATGCTAGCGAAATGAATAAACAAAATAATAAAGTTTTCCAAGAAACCAGCCGAAAGAAGTGAAACATGAATTATCGCGTTAGCCTTTCTGTTGAAAAAGGAATTAATGAAGTTGGCCCTTTTAATATTTCGAAGTGAACTTTGAGGCGGTATATTTGTTGTATTAAACTGCGGATCCTTTGTAAGGCTTATTGATATTTTCAGCTAAGTTTTTGAAAGAAACAATTGTCTGTCAAGTTTATCATTTAGAAATTGAAAAAGTTTGGAGGATTTTATATGTTACCAACAAGTCATTGTGACAAGTTAATGTTTAAGAATACAGGATTTTTATTCACTCCGCGTATTTATTCATATTGTTCAATAATACTCTTGGCTTAAAATTTTGTAGAAAATAAATTTATAATTTATACGTTAACCAATATCTTATTATATTTGGTTTATTTTCTTGTTTTCCTAATTAACTTCCTAATACGTCTAATTTAATGAAATGAGAAAAAAATATTTTGTTGTTATGTAATACCATGCAGTCGGAAATTTCATTTACCATTTAAATATTCATGTTTACGGATGGGGTTTGAAAAGTATATCATACGAGTTACCTTCATTTCTACTTTTTTAACACTCACCAAATCGTTACTAACTTGTTTTCATTGTGTAAGTATATTATTGTTTTCCTAAATTATATTTTTAATATTAATAGTTTTGTCATGATGTATTAAAATATGTCCTTTCAATTTATATAATTCTGTACTTCAAGAAAAAAAATGCAACCACATTAAGGTGACTATCTGTCCATCCGTTGATCGCAGCAATTTTTCTAAGAAGCAGTCTGACGTTGAATCTTAAATAGCGACAGTAATATAATGAAAAATATTTAGAACCCTATCTCTTATAACGTTTGTAGGTGTCAAGAAAATTATGGATGAAGTCAGCTAAAATTTCATTAAAAAAATTGTATTAATGCGGCGGAACCCTTTCCAATAATTTCACTTGCAATATGCAAACCTTTCCATTTATTCTACCTGCAATATAATTAGTTGATAGTGCGCAATATAACCATAAACTTCTTTTGATGTCAACCTTATAAACTTAATTCTTTTAAGACTATAATTATTAGCCACATGAAATCGTAAAAATCGTCGATGATATCATTTCTTACTACAGCAAGATCATGTTGAGTCACACCTGACTGACCTGGGGCAATCAGGTCATAACTAAAACCCTAATAATCTAGTTTGATTAATGAAAGTGTAAATACCTAATTAATTTGTTTTGTGCTGGATATTTAAAGAATTGTTGACGAAAACAGTAACTGAGGATTTATGGGAAGAGTCCACTAAACTATTGTACGTAAATAGTAAATATTTGGCGAAAATTCAAAAAAATAAATTTTTTTTACAAATTTGGTCAAAGTTAAAAAAATCTCCAACATACAGCCCGAAAATAATTTATCCACATGTTTCTAATTTACAATTTTATTTACCTCAATTGAAAGGTGAATTTCATGTTTAAAAATTAATACGAGTAAACTTGCAGTCGAAAGTTTTTTTTTTTTAATTATATCATTTTTTAAATGTTTATACAATGTTCAATAATTGTTATTGCGTTAATAAAAGAGCCAATACCTAATTAGTCATAAACAGTATTATCATTCGAATTCATATAAATTTTCCGCAGTTCCAATTACAATATTTTTTATAATCTTAAAATATGTATAATATTAACAAATACAGCATATGACGTCCTTTTAAAGGTAATAGAGTGGTAAACTGATATAGAAATATAGTTCTCTGTGTGTCATATTTATAGCTCATAAATTTATTATTACATATGTATTCCTTATTCTAAGGGACAATGATTTTGTAAATAAAAATGAAATACATGATAGTAATTTTTTATAATAAAAAAATAACATGAATAAAATTGTAAATCTGCATTGTTTAATGCATTAAAAATTGTAATATTTAATGTATTATACATATATATTATAATGTATTATATATATATTTTATTTACGTTATTTTTTATAAAAAGTTACTGTCATATTTTTAATTTCTCAAATTCTACTTCAGGATAGTCCAACATCAACAGTATAGCTCCAGGAAAAAAACGAGATTAAGTCTGTCAGGAATAAGAGAGCTCCATAGTGTCTTGATAATTACAACCTTTGAATGTTCCGTGCAACTACGGTTGGTTGAGAGATAATGTGGGTGGACAGTAGCCTGAGCTACGAAAGTTTGCTGGGTTAGCATTATATATAAGTAACTATGAGTTTAGTTACATTCATGTCTTCTATAAAATGGCACATGTCCAATGATAGGATTTTGACGATCACAAAATAAACAACAATTTTACAAAGGTCTGTAGATAAGTTAACGTGACAAAATATTTCTCAAAGCATGTTGTTTGTTTAGGCCTTATTGTCGTTAGTCTCATTTACTGAGAATATAACAAGAGAAAAACAAATTATTTGAACATATTATACACGTCTGCTATAAAATATTAATGTCACGTCATTAAATCATAATATACGTCTGTTTGTACGTCGTAAAATCATAATATACACATCTGTTCATAAAATATGAATAGTATACATTTCCAAATACATTTTTTTTAACAGAAAATCCAATTAATTACCACTTATAAAATTATCATCCAATTTTTCTGGATTGCTCTCGACTAGCCATAGGCCTCTTTTTAGCTAGATGTCTTATTTACTGTGTTTAATTAGAGTGTGATTAGTTGTGTTCAACTTTATTGTGTTCTCTTTGTCAATCGTTTATTTTACGGTGTCCCAGTATAACAGCTACTAGTTATCTATCGATTGCCCTTGATCCCTTTCATAAACATCCAGGTTTGCACTCCGTGTGTGAGCACTGGTAGGATACACTGGCCATATATGCAAGCATTCTGTTCCGCAGTGATTTTTACGTTAAAGGCGAATATGAGCTTCAAGTAGGGTACATACGCTAATCTTATGCATTGTCAATTTTATTTGCATGATTGTCGTTACCCAGTACGACTCTCTGTCCAAGATATACATACTTTTTCACTCCCGCAATTTAACTTGCTTCTTCCTTTCTATTCTGTCAAGGTTCATTCCCAAATCACATTTTTCAGAGGTAAGTTTAAATTCTCTTATCTTATTCTCGAAGTCTCTTTGGATATCTGAGAATAATGATAAGTTAATATCTTACTGCTCTCTAAAAAGCTCTTAACAATATCCTCCAACACGAGAGTGAACAGCTTTGGAGAAATCAATTCTCTCTTATTCCTCTTTTGATCTCGACTCGTTGAGTTTCTAGCGGTTCGTTTATTTTAAAAGTTTCATTTGGAGAGATATTTTGTATTAGGATAATGTAACGATGATCAGTAAGAGCCTTTTGAAGAGACTAAATTACTGTCCAGTTTCCTATACTATCAAAGACCTTCTTATAATATATGAATGCGGCCGTACTGGTATTTGACATTCCATGTTTTTTTATCAAATGATTCTCATATTTAATATACGAGTCTATACTAATGAACTGGCTTGTGAATTCGTCTTGTTCGACTGGTTGATACAAGTCGATTCCGAGTCCGTTAATTTTCTGGAAACGATTGGACGGTAGTTATTAGTATTCAATTATTTCCTTTTGTATATAATAGGATGACTTTGGCCCTATCCCATTTTTCTTCTAGGCACATTTTAAATAATTTCATGAGAAATTGTAAAGTTGCATCTCCATTTCCAATGATGATTTTATCTTACCAGCTTATAACAGGTTTTGTTATCTCCAATACATCTTCAGATCCTACATTTTATGTTTTCCAACTCGATGTATAGGACGGTGTTGGGTTTTTTAATACTGGAGATTACAAGTGATTTGCTTTTATTATTTCCCTATGTTTTCCTTGTCACAAAGCTTCGTAATTCCTGAAGTACCAGGTTTTAAGGTTTTCGTAAATCTCTTTGGACCATTGTATTTCTCAATGATATTTTCCAATGCTCTTTCACGGTGCACGCACACGTCATCTCGACTTGATCCAGTGCCTTTTTACTAACTGCCTTGAACGCGAATGTGTGTTTTTTATTGTTTTATTAAAGCCCTGCTTTCCCGCAGAAATTTCTTTGTCTTGCTTTGTAATTTACACGTACGCATGGTCGATGCAACTTTCTTAGTTGTTTCACAAAGTAAATTACTTGGACGGTTGAGAAATTTATTCGTATTACACATATCAATGCCGATAATTTTGTTTTGGTCTTTCACTTCTTTTATTGTGTGTTTTTGATCATTATTAGGAATTCCAGTTGTGCCTTTATGTTTTTCCATTTAATTTATATGTACTTGGCTAATGTTATGTTAATTTTTATTTCTGCATGAATAAGTTGGTAGTCACTTCCTGTGTAAAAACTATTTGGGACAGTAACCTCTTTAACTATACATTTGTGTCTGGTAAACATATAGACTATGTCGTTTTTATATTTTGTACTTGGAAATAGCCACATTCAGTTTCAGTCAGGTTTTTTTTTAAAGAATGAATATAAAACAATTCATCTTACTCCAGGAAGTTAATTAGTACATTTCCTTTAAGGTTTCTACTTCCATAACTGAAATTCCCCAAAATTGATTCAGAATTATCTTCTTTTATACTTATCTTGGCACTGAAGTCACCAATACCTATTGTATATGCAGATTTGAGGTATTTTAGGAATGCGCTAATATCTTATATAAATAAAATAGAATAAAACTTAAAATACAAAAACACATCAAGCAAAACGTGATGTTGAGAAATAGTCTCCACTAAAAATATGGATGACACAAGGCATTTCGACTTCAATCTAGTCTTGTTGAAGAGCCGATGGGTAATTAATGTTTAATATTTCTTATAATAATAATATGTTCTTGAAAGTATTTATAATGAAACTTTCCCTGTTTATGCATCGTAAAAGGTAACAAAATACTGTAAAAGCGGCAATTTTATATTAAATAAATAATATTTTTTCTCTAATTTTTACTAATTCTTGATATTGGTGGTTGACTGTATGAGATTGCTCTTGTAGCCATAAGTTCACCATATGTATCAGTTAGATACATTAAAGTACAGAAATAAATAGAAATAAATATTACATTTATTTAGAATTTATGGTTTCAGCGAGTAGGTATGAGCCATTCACTACTCCCTCTGACCCTTTTGCATGACGCCAATCTGTGAAGACAACAAGATGACAGGTTACCAGTTAGTAGTTATTACTTTCTTTTGAAATGTATGAAAACTGTAGATTAATTTTTATTTAGTAATCTAATTTTGATTAAAAAAAGTACAAATAATTCATAAAATTTTTTGTTTGTAAAATCTCATTGCCTGTTTAGATACCCCAAACCATCAATCAGATTAATACAGTTTTAAGAATATTCTATACTTATATCAGACTTAAAGGCTTTTAAGATTAAGCCTATTAATAAAAAACCTGTCCTCATCATTTTGGGAGCTATTGGCGTACTCCAAACCGCCACCAACCCCGATTTCCACTATGCCATTTACTATATTTTTACTAATTAATATAAACTGAGGACTATGCTGATGAAGAAAAAAAATACGTATGAAAAACTATAATGAAATAATTTAAATGTACACGTACGAAGTCGGGGTGAGTCGCTAATGGATAATAAAAATATCTACTTGTTATTGTTCAATTGAGATATTCATTTTATTTTAATTGTCTTTTATTTGCTCTGTGTTTAAAATCCTAATGTTGATAGTGCTGGCAAAATACTACTAAAATATTTAATATCAAAGAAATGTATCAAAAAAGAGTAGAAAAAACATGGAATCAATATTTAAAAATATGAATTGCCGTAAATTTACATGAACAATTTGGTATTATTTTTAATTTCATAGGTATGGCATATTAGAAGTATAAGAGCACTTTTGATTTATGGGACCGATAGTTTAATTAAATAATAAGAATGTTCATAAACCTATAAAAAATGAACATATATATGTAGAGAAATAATATATGCGTAAATTCATCATAAACATTACTGTAAAAGGACCGACTTTTTTCCTGAAAAGTTAACCGTAAAAAGCGATGAGATAAAAGCAGCCAAGTTTTTTCAGTTTACTGAAAAAGTGTAGGTGACTGAGTTAGGGCTTTTTGTTTGAATTTTTATAACTTCCATAACAGCGGACTTGATTGCAGTGGATATTGCCAAAAACTTATAGACAACTAAAATCACGCAAAGAAAGTTTCAGGGGATTTGTAGACTATAAATGTAATAAAACAACAGAGACAAAAGAATTAATCACCAAGTTCAATATCGTAACAGATATAACTTTAAAATAATACTAGATTCAAAGCCTCATCTACAATTTGATAGTAAATTTCTGCTTAGATTCTCGGCTGTTTTTATCACACCACTTTATATGTCTGAATTTTTCAAAAAAAGAGCCGCACCCATTTAGTATATAGTATGTAGTAGAAACCTAAGAGATCCCTAATATAATGTTTTTTTAGATACACTAATATTAATATTTCACTTCATTTATTGGCATTATAAAAGTTAGCTCTGTACTAAATTTCAAGTTCCTCTTTTGGAAGTAGCCTGTAGTTTTGCTAAACAAAGAACTAACTAGGTACTAAGAAGACTGGGTGTCAAGAAATTGATGATTGTGTATGATAAATATCGATATGTGCAATTTCAAGTGTTTCTTTTAATATAAGTTTGAGAAACATTTTAGTGTCATATATTTCTCTAGATATATAATAGTTTCAGACTTCCAGAGTTTAGCAGTTAGAGTGGGGAACAAAATAGGTGCAGCAGTATGGCTCGAAACTTGTGATTTATATGATGTGTTAGTATGTTCTTGTAGTATGAATTCCCATAGGTAGATACCCTAATTTAATTATTTAGCGTTTACTGATTATTTTAACTGGGTTTTTTGGCAATATTTTAAATCATGTTACATTGTGATTATTTTTAAGATGTTGTGCGCTAAGTATTTTTCTAAATTGTACCAAAATTTTAATTTATTATTCACTATATTGTATAAAGGATTACTCATTTTTAATAAAGAGTATTAATTAATAAGGTTTTATTACATTTATTAAAAATATTTGAATACATACAAAACTATAGTGTAAATATCACGATCATAATAAGTAACTACAAAAAGTGTCAGTGAAAAACATTTGAATGTAATATTTGAAAGTAATCGGGGCCTCGAATAAAAGATAAGAGATACTCAGATAAAGCAAAGAATGAACTGAACTAGAGTTTTTTAAACTTTCGATTAAAATACTTGTCTGCAAATTAGAATGTGATAAGCGTTAGTTTGTTACTGTCTCACATTCAAATGAAAAAGAAAGTTTTTCGTTCTAAACTCAGAAATTGGTCACTTATCGTTTTCTTATAATTTTTTTATCTACTTTTTAATAAAACACACAGGCAGTATATATATATATATATATATATATATATATATATATATATATATATATATATATATATATATATATACATATATATATATATATATATATATTTAATTATATTTAATTTTCAATAAAAGATTTAATTATATCCGTCAACTTAATTAAGAAATTGTTGATTTAATTAGAATCAGTAGATATTTCACAATCGTTAAATTAAAGAAAGATTGAGCAGTTGTAAAAAAAGTTCTAAGAAGACATTCTATTCACTATAATTCATACCTGTAATCCCTGTAATTGACATTCTAAGCACAATAATTCATCCATTTCTATTTTCTATAATTTATCCTGTGATTTCATTGTCAAATGTCAATGTTAATTGTAGTAAGGGAGTTGTGCGTAGAATTACATACATATATTATCATATGTAATTTTGTCGTAGTAAATAACTGAAAGTAACACCAAGAATAATTTACATTTTTAGAATTTAGGAATAGTAAAATTAATTGTCTAGCCTTTCGATCCGACATTCGGCGAATCAACTGCAACTCTCCGCGAATTGCAATTGATTCGCCGAATGTCGTATCGAAAGACTAAACAAAAGTAGTTAACTTCCGAAATAAACTATGCTCTTTTGAAATCAGAAGGCTTTATTTTGTTCCTGCTACGAATTTGAAATAAAAAGGGATGCCCAAGTCCGTTTGGCTCATGAAATTATAAGCTTGAAGTAAATTTACAGCGTCCGCTTTCACTTCATAAATCTTGTTAATTGCTTGCAAAGTCACATTTAGCAGTAATTTTCCCATTTACTAATAAAAGAAAGCACATATTCCTCGGTAATTGTACACGACTGTGGTATCCTTTCATGGGAAGTAATAAAACACGTTTCGAATGGAGATTTGCACATAGGATGGGTACTATCAATAAAAATAACACCGGTCCGGTGGGTGACTCACGCGCTTTTTTATTTTGTATTTTCATATATTTTATTTATGTAATTACACAGACAGAAGACAGTATTAAATATGTTGGTGTAATATAATCAACAAGTGCGAATTGTTATCGACTATATTTTTGAGTGGACTTAAGCAAGATCTATCGAAGTTAAAAGAACTTAATTTTAATAAGACGCGAAAACTTATTGCCGATACTATTGGATAATAATGAAATATATACATATTAATAATTTTCAATGACATATACAAAGAGATAAATATAGTTCTTAAAAAATAGAAAGAAAAGCACCGTCGAATGCCCTCAAAATCAGTTAGTTTATTTAAAAGAAATTGCCATAAAAATATTTCAAGAAAGCGCTTTTCAAGATAACGCTCAAATATCTTGATGGAGCAATATTTTTAAATAGGCATTATTTCTTGTACAAAAAAAATAGCACTGGAAGTGCCAATTCAGTTAATCGCTCGGTAAATATTGTATTTCAACAACGTATAAAAAACTTCATTATTATTTATACAACGTATAAAAAACGTCATTATTATTTTTCTGGGTTCGCGTAATTTTAAAATGAATAAAAAAGTCATATCCTTGAGCTACCGAACTACTGAACTATTGATATAACTATTGAACTATTCAAAGGTCAATAGTTACGGCCATAAATATTTCGCGCGTGTGTTTGTGTGTGTGCATGGGTGTATGTGGGCGTGTGTCTGTGTGTATATATATACAAAATTCTTACTCTCTCTCTGTGTATATATATATATATGTGTGTGTGAGCGTTTGTGTATGTTTGCGTGTATGTGTGAATGTGTGTGTGTGTGTTTTTGTGTGTTTGTGTGTGTGTGTGTGTGTTTTTGTGTGCATGCGTGCGTGTATGTATGAGTGTGTGGCCGCGTTAAATGGGTAAGTAACACTAATTTTGAGGTCATCGTTTTCCTCAGACATAACTTAATTTTAATAAGACGCGAATCAAGAGCTATTAAGAAATATCCACGTTCAAGAGCGATTAAGAAATATCCACCTTCGATTAAAATACTATATTGACTCGCATTATTTGTAGTACTCAGTTAGAGAGATAGAAAACATTTTCTTTATTTAATTTGTGTTCTCCAAAAGTAAATCGTTATTTCGTTGATGGAATGAATGCACCTTTAATAAAATAGGTAGCCAATATATTTGTTGGTTGCAAAAATTATTGTACGCTATTAATAAAATCACGATTCTTTTAAACTAATACAAATATTGTATGCGGCAAGAACTCTTTTGGAATACAAAATTCTTACCTATTGTTATATTGTGAAACAGACGTTTCCTATTTGGATAAGTGAATAAGTTTTTTATATATGCCCTGAACCTTACAAAAACTTAAACAGGTGTGTTTCATCTACATATACACAGGCGGAGTATACATTTTAGATCTGATTTAGCTGCCTGAATTATAAATGATATTATGTTTCAACGTTTCATAGGTAGAAACTCAAAAATTTACCTGGGTTCACGTAATTTGAAACTGATGGTATCAATATTGGCCCAGCAATTGATTAGTCAATCTAATTTTTTTTTAAATTTTAGTGATTTTTTGAGCAAAAACCAATGTGCAGGATATTTAATGTTTTTACAGTTATAAGAAAATTTAAATTTTTTGTAGCTAAATAACCCGATTAGTATTTATACGGTTTTACTTTTTTATTTAATTGGAAGTATCGTGTACATTTTACTCTTCTATTAATTGTATTTTTCTTAAAGGTATTTTTACCAAATGAAATTCAGATATTAAAAGGTAACTAAAATAACCTACTTACTCTAGGCAATAAGGCGTACATTTTTCCGGGTTTGTCTTGAAGTAAGTTTTACATTTCCTAAAATTTGCTAAGTAATAACGAGAACTTTTTTTCGCGCTTTATGCAAACCATTTTAATGTTTTACAAAGTGTATGTAAATTTTAAAAAGTTTTCGTTTTTAATTTAATTCTTAATTAACATGATTTTAATTGGTCACATTCATAAATATTATATTTTATCTTTTCTTACCTAAGACTCTTTGAGAAATTGTCGTTTAACGTAGAGGCGATTAATTATGAAAAACATGCCAAACGCGGTATACATATATGCTCAGAATAAATTTTTTATTTTTCTACATTCTCTTAATAAACTCATCATATGCTGGTATCTTCATGTAGAGTACGAAATTAAAAATTTACACAGCAAAAATAGATGAACACAAAAATTTAACTGAACAATAATGAAGAAGAAATGAAAATAAAGTACATAAGAGAGCTGAATGTAGTCATAGATAAGAAAAGCCTGTATGTATGTATATAAAACAGTGACATATAAGTATTCAATACACTGGCAAGACGATAGCAAATGACTGAAAAACCTAAGGCAAATAGAGTATTGATAGTTAAACATTTGCGGGTAAAGACTGAAATGAATAGGATGGAAAACGCGGGATCCAGATAAACCGAAATGGGAAAAATGTTGGGAAACTTACCAGAGTGATCTGTCACGAAAGCATGGCAATGTATTTTAAGCTTCGCGAAACATAAGCTATAAATATAGTTACTAAAACCCTCTTAAACAATTAAATTTAATGTTTAAGGAACATTAGTTATTGATATTTTAGTTGTATTACACAATTGGAAATATATGTAATACACATACATTTAATAGGAAACATTTCTGTTCATCGTGATGTTAACTAAAAAGGAATTATATCCTCAATTTATTTTTCAGCTTAGTAAAAATCGAACTATAGTTTATTATAAATTACTAAAAATTTCTAAGGTAAAATATCTAACACGTGCTTTTATTTTAGATTAATGACAAGTATCAAGTTGATTCAGAAAAACTATGAAAATTGTTGAACTTTTTATGATATTTCCTAACTAACTGAACTTGAAAGTCATAACAATTGATGAATTATGAATATAGAGTTACATCGAGTATATATCTTGTACTCCAAACACTAAAAATATTTATTTCTCTGTTTTAGTATTGAAGGTTTAAATTACTTACATTGATTTCTCTAAGTATTTACTTTCCTTGATTATCTGTACTCTTTCGATTATATAAATATATCGAAAGAGTACAGATAATCAAGGAAATTCGATTTGTTTTTTGCAGAAACATATATAAAACATTTTTAAACTTGAAGACAATTGAAAATACACATATGTACATATACGTATATGTAAGCTTTAGCAGATATTTGCACAATCCAATTTGCAACAAAATAAAATAAACTAAATTCTCCAGTAAAAATAACGTCATTAAAAGTATCTTTCATTATTAAAATTTAATTAATAATTCTACTGTTTATGTTTAACATATATACTAACGTATAAGACAACGTGACTGATGTATTAATACATATTTTCCGAATTATGTTTGTATGGATAAAAGTCGTCTTGGTTGTGAAGGCGAGCTATAAAAGTAATGAACAGGAAGTACTAGGATACACACATAGTGGTTAACAGAAAGGCGGTGATAACCCGTAATTGACAAAAACTCGCTTTCAAGTGACCATAAAACTCGCTTTCAAGTGACCATTGGGTTCATCTGTTTTTAAACAGACGTGTGCCTTTGTTAAAACTGTTTATCGAATGGTAGAAAATATTCGTTATTCCGTCTTTGAATACCTCTTTGTATATGCACATTACTTCTGTCTATGCACATATACAGATAGATATTCAAAGACCGACTTAGTTTATTACGATAGATAGAATCGTATCCTATTTCGAATTCCATTGTATTCTAAACCCATGTATTTATCCTTCCGAACTAATAAACGAAGACTGAAGCCTTGGAAATGTGTATTTAATGAAGGAAATAATATTTAATGTCCCAAATTGGTACATCATAATGTAATTTTTGTTAAATATTTTTATGAAAGTAACATATAATTATAATGGGATTTGATTGGATTGTTTTGTTTAAATATATTCTTTTTTCTACATTATTTTGCAAAACTGCACAATTCGTACATCGACATTTGAAAACTATCCACTTAAAAAAGTATTTCAGGTAAAATAAAACAATAAAATTATGATAAGACACCATCACATCACAAACCAAAAGTTTTACTCATAATACTTATCAAGTTTCAAAACTAAAAAGTTACGTAAAGAGAACTAACTGCCCATAATAATCGCATGCGAAGAAACTTTAGAAAAGGTGTCCATATTCACGTAAATACGACAAGTTATTTTAAAAATTCTGAAACAAATTAAGTTTTAAATAAATCTTAGACTAAAACGCTTTTATCTTGTTTATTGGTTAACTACAAGGTTATTCGGATAAAATTTTTTCTCATACGAAATTCGACTATTTCAAAAAGAATATTTCTAGCTACATGCTTCACTTTGCGAATTACATATAATGAATTTATTACTTAAAACATAGTTTCTAATATGTTAAAAATGTTCCTGACCCAAAGAGGGGTAGTTTATTTATTCCTCAATACCTTAAAAATAAATACCCTGATTTTGCGTCAAAATTCATAAAATATTAAATAATCTAAATGTGATCTAATCAGAAATGTCTCAATATTACTATTTTTAGATTTTATCAAATATACCAAATCCTTAGGCGGTATTCGACATACGTTTATATTAAATATTCAGTATATTCAGTAATGAACAGGAAGTACTAGGATACAAACATAGTGGTTAACAGAAAGGTTAATGCTATTAATTTTATAGTAAACAGAACGAGATTTCATTTCCTCCATGTACAACACCAAAATAATTGAATGAATTGTGTGCGCTATCATTTCATGTAACAGAACTTATTGAACTAAAATAAATCGAAAAAATTGCCCAAAGTAACGTAAATGAATTACTAGAAGTTACACAGTTAATTGGGTAATAAGTTTTATGTGAGCTTTGTTAAAGGATATGGTAGGAAATAAAATTAAAAGTGGCCAAATAATCTGCACTATATGAGCAAATCATTATCTAGAAAGGGTCTTTGAAAAAGTGATTTCCTTTTTTTTTCCTTAGAGTTAATTAATTAGTTGAAACCTGCTAAATATAATTTATTCCTCCTTTATGTGAAAATTCAGGAAAAAATCCTAATTTTTGTAGCAAAAAAATATGACGCCATTTCTGTAAGTAAGCTGACGCAGGAACGCGAAATATATATTCATGGTATTCAGTTGTTACATTAGCCTATATTAATGAATTTAAAAGATGTTTTATTTATCAAACAATGTAATTAAAAGCTTTAAAAAGGAATCAGGCTAAAGATGGTATAATTCACCTAGAAACTTTTAAGTACAAAAAGTGGCGATCCAAAAGCAACACTAAGATTGGGGGTCTTGTATAGGTCAATTTTGTGTATGGGTCACACCTCTAGCCCTCGAGGTTTAAAATTTATTTTAACTTTATTAAGTTTGTTTAAAATGCTAATGTAATGTAATAGAAATAAAAATAGTCATCAAAAGTAAACTGACGGAGCCGTTTTCTTTATATTTTTGGATACATAAGTAATAAGGCTTTATGATTAAAACAAGGTTAACACACAGTTAACTCTCATGGGGCAGTCGGGCAGGGCACAAGATACGAAGTGTTACAAGAATTCAATTTGGTATATAATTTTTTCCCGAATTTAATCAGTACGTATGTATAAGTTTCCAACCTAATAATTGAAAATTTTCGTTTATTAATTTCATAGGCATCAGGCAATCTCATAGTTGATATAATTGATCACTCTGAAATGACAGTGAAATAATATTTGTATGGGTTAAACCTAAAAATGTTAACTCTTAGAAGCTGCTTGTTAATATATGAGCTTAATAAATAATGACAAGTATTTCGAAGACTTAGTACATCAAACTTTCGTAATCTCAAATTATCTCAAATCGTTTGTAAGTGTCAGAAATTTCCAACTACGTTCCACGAAAATATGTTTCTTTTCGCTGTTTATTTTTATCCTCCAACATATTCCACAAAATTTGCGCGATAATTATGTTTTAGAATTATTATGATTTAGATTTTTACTGAAATTTAATATTTACCTTCAATTTGCGAAATGGTTATTAAATAATTGGCAAATGCAAATTCCATCTTTCTAGGACCGCGCTTAAAACAAAACATCTTAAAATGTTTTTTTTATAATATTTCCTAAGAAATGTGACGAAGTATGATTTATAGAATTACTTAATGTGGACTTTTTGCATGTAAAACAAAGTTATTAATGCATTAAATAACCACTTGAATTATTTATTTATTGAATTTTATGTATAGTACATATGGCGGACTTATTGCTACATGAACAATATCTTCCAGTCAACCTTAACAATTTGTATTGAAATTTAGTTGGTAGACTGTAAGAGATTTTACAATGAAAATTCTTCATAGCACATTAGACAAAAAAAATACAAAAGTAAATTAAAAAAGAAAACAAAATATTGACATGATTTGGGATGGGAAAGGAAGGAAAGGGCAAGGACACAAAGGAAAAGGTTTCAGGAGACGCAGGACTTTTCAACTCTATCTTTGAAAATATTTAGAGACGTGATTTTCCAGTAATAGGGTGTGTGTAATAAGTAGGGTGTGTGAACATTCAGATCGAAGCCCAAGGCCGTGAGCAGACAAATCTTTAAATTTGCCACTAAGATCATTTGGGCTATGAGGATTAATATGTTAAAAAGAAGTGTAAGTATGTGAAGTTGGCATCGATCACGGATCGTCAGCCATTTGAGAAGTGACCTGTATTCAGAAATGTGATTATATTTTCTGAGGCCGAAGATATACCGAATACATAAATTTTTAAGACGTTCCAACTCGCACAAATATTCTTCATTAAGATCAGGATAGCACACGTCTCCATAATTTATTAATGGTAATGAAAGTGTTTGACAAAGGTATATTTTCGTTTCAGTCGGTAGAAAATTTTGAAGACGTTTCAAAGAGTGTATCCTGTTGAAAACAGACGACTAACATCATTTACTTGAGGCCGCAAATTAAGATTTTGATCGATCAGTAGGCCCAGGTTTTTAACTACTACTACTACTAGCCAACGCCCACCCTTGGTATGTCTGCCATTAGGTGGCGCACCGACCAGTAGAGAAAAGCTGTTTTGTAGGCAGGGTGATCATCAGGGGGCGCCCTCCTCTCCCAATCATCAAGGTAGGGCTTCATCTTCGGGCAAACGTGGAGATGGTCAAAAGACATTCCTGGACGTCCACAGAGCAGGCAGGCATCGCTCCCCAGGACACCAATACGTTTCAGGTGGCACGCCAAGTAGTCGTGGCCCGTGGCACACCGGAAAGCTGCGACACTGACAGCTCTGGGTAGGTCGCATCGAATAGGCGAATCGATTAGACAAGCCCAGTTCTTTCCGACGGCGGACTGTGTGCGCCGAGACTTGATCCAGGCATGTATCGCTCTGCAGACGGCCGACTTAGAGGATGAAAATGACGGAGAGCAGATGGGCTGCTGTAGAGTCGTTCCGTGTTTTGCCAGTACGTCGGCTTTTTCGTTCCCCTCTATCCCGACGTGGCTCGGAATCCACTGCAGAGTAAGTCGAAAGCCAGCATTCACCAGGTTGGACAGTCTGGCACGGCAGAGTTGGGTTCTGGAACAATCTGTGTAGCGGTTGGTGGAGAGTGCCAGAATAGCTGCCTGGCAGTCGATGAGAAAAACCACGCTTTGTGATGTTGTAAGACGCTCCAGTTCCCCGGCGGCCTCGTATATCGCTGCAATCTCTCCATCGTAGTTGGTAAGCGGGGAACCGACGGCAACAGAGCCCTCAAATACTGTAGATGTGAAGCCTGCTCCGGTATTCCCTGTGTTTGGCATCGACGAGCCGTCACAGTAAATATGCAACCAGTCCTGGGAGGGATACCTGGTGTGGATAGTCTCCAGGGCAGGTTTTTAACAGTTACGTCAACTGTATACGTATAGTATTATTGCACTATTTAGCACTAATTTTGGTAAACTAGGTAGGTTTACTTTAGAAGTAAGTCTTTCACTACCGATGATGATAGCTTGTGACTTACTTGGGTTAACCAAAAGACCCATTTCATGAGCCTACGGGCCAAGTGAAGCGAGATCTCGATTAAGGATGTCGATTTTGGTAAGGAATGGAAGTTTGAGTGCGCATAGATTTGTTGGTCATCAGCATAGAGATGATAATTGCTAGAAATATTTTTAACAACATCGTCAATAAATATTGAGAAGAGGAGAGGAGATAGAACTCCACCTTGAGATACACCAGCTGTAAGATCAGTCCACTCATAATACGTATCTGACAATTTAACACATTGCCTGCGTCCATGAAGATATGAACTAAACCACTGAAGTGAATGTTGGGATATATTAAGATATTTCAAGCGGGCAAGAAGAATATCGAAGTCAACAGAGTTGAACGCACTGCCGAAATCAAGAAGCACAAGGACAGTGACTTGTGTATTATCCATAGCCAAGCGTATATAATCAGTAACCTTAACAAGGGCAGTTGAGGTACTGTGGCCAGCTTTAAAGCCAGATTGAAGTGGATTTAGAGACTTATGAGCATTGAAGAAAGTGACCATGAACAATACGTTCAAAGACTTTAGATAGAAGCGGTAGTATAGATATGGGCCGAAAATCCTTGGGTTGCGTAGGTAATACAATTTTAGGTACGGGCACAATATAGGATTTTTTTCCAGTCCAAAGGGAAGACCGCAGCTTTCAAAGAGGTATTATAAATATCTACGATATCTATTATTGGTTTAAGAGCACTAATATTTAAGCCATCAAATCCCATGGATTTCGATTTTATCGCAAGAAGATTAGCTTTAACTTCGGACTCACAGGTATCTCTTAGCGTAAATTGATGTTCATTAAAAACGTATGAAGACGAGATATCGTTCATAGTTACAGACTTAACAGCTGGTTCAAGTACCGTGGGTAGCGTAGAAAAATGTGAATTTAATTGGTCGATATCCAATCGCCAGCTCTACGAAGTGGTAGAAGATTTTCCAATGCCTAGAGTACCAAAAAACTTCCAAATATTATTAGGAGTACAGTCACGTAATGATTCAGAAATATAGTGTTTTTTGGCATTTCGGCACATTTGCGAACATTTATTTCTAAGCACTCTAAAATTCTCCCAGTGATTTGGGCTGGGATCAGTCTTATACTTAGTTTCAACGTGATTACGTTTGGCCATCATTTTTCTAATAGAATCGTTTAGCCAAGGCCGCTCCGCTTAATTTTTCCGAGTTTTAGGGGAGCATGTTTACCGAGCAGTTTAGTGATACAACTATTGAACAAGTGATACAACAGAGTGATTCATCGCAATTGTATCCCAATTAATGGATCTGGCATTCTCTAGAAAAGATGGTAGGTCAATACGACTAAAGTCACGGAGGAAGATGCTCTTTGAATTACTATATTATCCTAAAATATAAGCATGTAATGAAACAAATTAATTAAGAAAATTTATTATATAATGCATGCAATGAATAACTTTACAATATCCTCACACAAAGCTGCATTACAAAGCAAGATTAAATGGAATTTGGTAAATTTATAGCCACGTCACCTTCAAACGACACCGTCCGCGATGTTCGATAACATTCAGTACGTTATTAAATTAAAAATTTATTTCCTTTAAAATATTTCATCATCCAACTTTGTATGATTCACCATAATTTTTGATCACATCTGAAATTATAAATATATATTATTTAATATTAATCATTTATATTATAGTTTGATTTATATATTTCATCACTTATCTATTTTATTCTAATTCCTCTGAAAATTTATGCATAAAAACCAATCTTGTAAAATTATCAATTAGAATTGGATATAAAAAAAATTATAATGTTCGAAAGTTCATCGGAGTATAATAAGTAATCTAGTATATTATATTTTCATTTTAAATTTGCAATATTCTTATGAAAATTTATTATATTTTAAATTTCCATATATTTATAATAATTTCTCACAGTCTCAGGACAAATATTTCCTTCCTAACATTTTTAAATCTTTTAAAATCCAAGAGTTATAAAATACATCAAATATTTTTTTCAATAGGTCTTAAACTTCATTAGAAATATATGTCAGTGTCAGATAGCTTTCATTATTTTAACGTTGTTTATCATTAATTTGAAAAAAATGTTTTTACGTAGGAGTGAAAAAATGAAATTGTTTCTGTACAAATGAGCGATACGCCTTTCGATTTATCGCCTATCCTCTCTGATTTACTTGTGTAACATGATATTAATGGCAGCCTCGACCTGATGTATTTACTTTTTCGACATTTTCTAAAATATTTATACTTTGTATCTATGTTTTGACATATTTTACATCAAAATAATCAACACAGTAGCTTATACACTTGGTCATTCACTCGTTGACAAATCGTCTATGTAATTTTTCGTAGTTTTTAAGGCGTTGAAACATGGTACTTATGCATGATTTAGTTCAAAAATATAGGATATTTAAATTGACCTATGATCTAGAATATATTGTCCAAAAAGCAAGATAATATTTATCTTAATATAAAATTATTTCGCTTAGTACTTTTATTCGATATGGATGGCACTTAAATCTTAATAACGTTGTTGACACAGACATTTTTTTATGTACATGAATCTTCTTGTCACTAGCGAACTTTCACAGTATTAGCGCTAGTTATTTAATTTTAAAAAATAATACTTTAACGTTGAAAAAAAACTTTGCAACTATTGAAACATTTACGATATTACATGGTTTTGGCTTTAAATACTTAAAAAACTATACTGGTTTTGTCGTTGGTTAACTTTTATGTTGCAAAAGTATGTGTATATAATAAAGAAAATATTACTACATACCAGCTTTCAACCTTGATAACAATCATCTGTATGCACTAAACGTAATTCAGTTGTAAGTACTTCTTATATTTCAAATTGACACCAACAAAATCAATTTGTTTATTCAAACCAATTAAATTCTTCATTATAAGTAAATAAAGGACCGTAAAAAAATAAAGTAGATATTAGCAAATAGCACAAATCAAAAAACAACGGCTCACACTATCTTATTTTGTTAAAAGTGAAATAAGCTATCAATAACTTGTTTCAATTATGTATTGCTAATACTTAAGTAATATAAAGCTACTAAAAAAATAAATACAGCAACACTATATACATTATACAAATCCACGTTTTTTTAAAATTGTAACTAAATTTTACATTTTAATTTGTTTTCAGCTTATAAAATATTTTTACTTTTTGGCTAATATGACACTAATTTCTGTATAATCGGACAATGGCCGCAACAGCCCTCTTCAGCTTAAAAAATGCGCAAATTATTTACGTTTAACGATTTTAGATTTTTGTAGATAAAACAAAAATCATTAAAAAAACTTTTATAAAAATTAATAAATGCAAATCTCAGAAATTGATTTCGATAAATATTTAAATGTAAGTAATATATTCAGTATTTGATAGAATAATTTTTTCGAAAATTACACGATGTAATAAAACAATTAGAATGAACTTCTGAACTCTTTCAGTGCACTAGGTGATGTAACATATTTTCTTTGAAATTAATGGCGAATATATGTTAAAAGTTGTTTGAAACTAAGGCACGTTTTTCACGAAGTTTAAGACATTTTGAAAGAAATACTCGATATATGGTTTATTTCTTAATAAACTATTATATGTATCTGATCAGGACAATATTAAAATAAATAAAATTGAAAAAATATCGTAGTTCAAATATCGAGTTATATCAATGAAACAATCAAAATAAACACGTCCTTTATTTCAGAGGAATATTTGAACAATGCTTATGCAAATCTAAACTGCTGGAACAGTTCCAATAAACTTGAATGTCATTTCCTGTCACAAAATATTTCATTATTCGACGCTGTTATGTCTACCATAGGATATAAAAATAAAAGTATATAAAATACCAATACCATAGGATATAAAAGTCTATGTTAGTGAAACTATGGAAAATTATGGAACGAAGTATTTCTTAAAAATGTATGTAAAAAATTGCATTATAAATTTAAAAAAGTATATAATAGATTAGACCATTAACTTAGACCATCAGATATAATATCCGTATAAACTGATAACTTATTGTTTACTAAACATTTTTATAATAATTTCTTATTGACAGTTTGAGATAAATAAATAAATTAGAATACGTAATGGGTATTAGTATTTAAATTTTGGAAAATTATTTTATATACGGGAATTGATTAAATTGATCACTTTTAATGAAAATTTATTATTCAATAAATTAAAATTTATTAATTTATTATAAGTCTTATAAAGTTTGATGAAGAACTCCTTAAAAACATAGTTTTAAAGTTTTATAACTCTTAAGAAAAAATGTATTGTGTCTTTTGCCTTTAAAATGACCTTGAAAATCAAAAAGTAAGGGTTAATTTTCATACCATCGATTTTTTGTAAAATTTTTGTTCACTGTAATTTTGGTACATAATAAACAAATAAATATCTCCTTTTTTATACTCCAAATACTGAAGAAAAATATTATGTTTCTTTCAACTTAATTATTGATTATTTAGTATAGCAATTAATTTCTTGTTTCAATAAAAGGAGCAAAGTTTTTAAATTTATTGTTAATATTTTTCCTGCAACTATTGTAAAACAATCTTTTTCATAAAGGCGAAACTAATATTACTAATCCCCTTTATAGGACTATGAAATGAACCCATAAGAGTTTCTTGCTTTGACTCATACCAGCTTACCATGGCTCGTGATAATAGCGCTGGGTAACTGTGTCGAGTACGTCAGCATACGAGGCCTCTCCAAAAGTTACAATCCACCACCCGCCAGGAGACTATTCAGCTTGCATGTTGAAGATTATCGAATATTGCGGACGGTAATGTTTAAAAGCGACGTGGCTACTACAAGTGTCTCCTTGTTAATCTCGCTTTATGATGTGACTTTGTGTGATTATATTATAAAATTGTTCTTCGGATACAAAGGAAAATAAAACCTCGTGCTTTATTTTTTTCATAGCCTGGTTATATTGCATTACATGTAGCATTTGGATGTCGTTATTTTATATTTCAAAAACATTTGCTTTTTATGTTATATAAAAATTCTGTCTTAAGTAATTCTTTGAGATACATTTTGTCACATTTCCATCGAAGTATCATATAGTGAAACGTTCCGAATTTTCATTCACCATACATTTTATTTTGAACGTGGTTACGTTGAAATTTACCGATCATTTAACAAATATTTTACGGTTTGAAGATAGATGTTGGGAATATAAAATGGGGCTAAAATTTATGAATTGCAAAATTAATAATATTGGCCGTAATAATAGAAGTTATTTCGTGAAACCTACTGTTATTCTACAAATATCAATGGTGAAAGTATAGATAGCTTAGTGAAGATTTGGTAGAAAATATATTCTGATATCCATTTCTTTAATTGTCTGCATGTTCATTTTATTGTTTATATCTCGCAAGTTTATAGTGACTCGCAAGTTCATAGTTGAAATCGACATTCTAATATTTAATATTGATCGTTTTTGCAAAGAATCAAAGAAATCCGAATATTGTTTAAAAAAATAATTGGAGTTTCTTTCACACTAGAAAATCTTTCCATAAGATATATGTGCCAGATAATGTCAATTGAACCTGGGCCTCGTTTAATTTTCTTTTTATTTTTCTAAATCTTATATTTTATTAGGATGATGATTATAGAATAGATCATCAGCCTAATTTTTCGCGACCAATATAAGATTCTCAGCCTAATTTTTCCCGACCAATATAAGATATAAATCTTTAAAAACAATACTCGACTTTATTACAGGAGACACAACTTCATCCATCAGTAAACAAAACTCTTGAAACAATAACACTGTAAAGGGTACTAAACACGATCAGTTTAGTATCTCAGTTTGAGGTCTACTCGGCATGACTTAACGTGTATTTTTCACTTACGCTGATCAGGTAAAAACTAGCAATGTCATTTTTAGGCCTTCGCAACACAAAAGGGAAAAAACTGGACTCTTATAAAATCACTGTCCTGTTCGTCCACTTGTCCGTCTCCCATTACCACGCATCTACCATACCTAGCTATATGTAGTACATTTAATTTTTCTTTCTAAAATTTAATATCATATTTATTCTTTAATTGTTAACTCATTTGACTACTGATAAGAAGGTCGTATACTGCTAGAATTTTACCAAATAATATATCTCAGTTATAAAAAAATATGGAAATATAGACAGTATAATACAATAAATGAAAAAAAAATAGACGAGGAGACTGTATAAAACTAATAATCGTTATCTTTGAAATTTTCTAAAATTATCAGTTAATTTAAAATATATATTTATTTTCTCTTGGTAATCCATAACGATAAATGCGTTTTTGCGCTATTATTATAAAAGTTTATTGTTGCTTAATTATTTTACTTACTTAAAATCCATCAACTGACCAAGGGTATTCATTAACCGCTGGGTTAATTTCCATACGTGAGTAGAGGTAAAGAAATGCAATTGAAAATACAATGAGTCATTTTATGTTACTCGTACTTGCTCGAATACGACCGACAGTCAGTTAACAAGAAATCAGGAAGAAGATATTATAATACCAGCTTTTATTTAGTTTTGGATTTTATGAAGCTTAATTAGCATATTCCGTCAATTTTCGTTCAAATAACTTCAATGTATATTATATTTCTATAAAAGCTTTAAAAAGAAGTTTTTCCCCAGTAATAAGGTGTACATTTCAAATATAATAAAAAACGACTAAATTTTTTTTCTTAAAACAATTTTCATTTTAGATTAGAAAATTTGGATAGAAAGTAGCACTTTCCAACCAACCTCACAATATTACTTTTATTTCCTATTAACCACGCGTTATTAGCCAGACTGATACGAAATTTCCGAAATTTTTTCACTCAAAAACTATGCAACTCTGCGAGGAAAAAGTATAAGTGCTGAAATGTTGAAACGTTCTATCCCCCCTTTATTCCTCTGCCGGTGAATCCAGATAGTACGTTTCAAAATCCAATTAAATAGCGTAAAAGTAAACCAAAAGTACTCTTGACTGATAAACATAATTTAAATTTTAGCTGGTAATTTATGCCGAATCGCTGTAATAGGCTTAATAATTTTTATTCGCTTTATAATTTAAGTTTGAATAATTTTATTGACAGTAAGACCAAGCTTACTGCCTAGCGTCTAATAATTGAACTTCAAAATCTTTTGAGAATGCTTAAACAAGAAATAGATTTGAATTTATATTTCAAGAAATAGATTTGAATTATTTCAAATCAGGTAAGTAATTTTTACATAATGCTCAAACAAAGAAACAAACATAAAAAACACGGAAAAGCAAAACGTTCCTCAGTAAACATCCCAAACAAATAAAATTAGCTTAAATTTTAATTTTAATCCTGTCAGCTATATTCCGGTTAAATTTTCATCTATATAGATCCGATAGTTTTTTATGATAAAACTTACCAATTACATTCATATATAACAATTAAATGAAACAAAAATATGATGTTATGTAATAATATGACATTTATTATATTCTTCAAATTTTTTAACTTGATTTATTTTCATTTATTTTGGTCAGGGTACATAATGACTTCATTCGCATTTGTTATTTTAGAAATGTAATATAAATTTATTATACTGAATAATGTAGTCGACTTGCCATATTTTATTGCGTATATATGAAATATCTAGCTTTTTACGGTAGATATATTGATCATAAAAATGTAAAAAAATACCATTAGCCATCATTATGTTGCTCTTTTGCAATTATTCTTCATATTGAATTAAGCTATGATATCGATATTGCTTCTTATATTATGAAAATTGGAAATGAAATCTGTTTTCTGAGACACTGAATCAACTTTACTAACACAATGCTTAGTTGCAAAAACTATGTATTCTTATCTCACCTTATTAATATTTTATTTAAATTCAAACATGTTTTACTTTACGTTTCTTCTGTGTAGAGTAGATTTCCTCCTTGTTAATTTGAATGGAGTCGACGATTATTACCTTTTCACCAGACGTTTCTCGTCTGCAGGTAAACCAGCATATACATTATCAGTTAAAAAGTTTACTGTAATTAAAAACAAATTGACGAAATCTTTTAATGACAGCATCGAACTTATAAACAATTTTTCATGAAATCTCTAGTCTTGTATTACTCAAGTTTATATTTCTAATTTGTAAACGAAATATGTTTTCATGTCTCAAAACATTTCAATCATAAATATCTGGTTTATTGGTAACTTAGGTTTAAAAATTATAATAATCATGAAAACAATTGTTAAGTTTTTACATGTACACAAGTGGTCATTTTATTTACAATTGTTTAACAATTCTGTCAAAAATATTGAAAACAAGTTCTAAGGTGTCTCACTACTAGATAGATTATTTTCTGAGTTTTCTTGCCTCATTTCCTAATGTCAAATTGCATTTAACAAACTGAAAAAACTAATAAAAAAAGATCACAACAAAGTCGTGCATCTAGAGGTTGAAGATTTATATTAAACTGTTAAGAGTCCAGGGTGATTTGTCAAGGTTCAAGTGATTTGATTTTATCACTTAAGCTAGTATTACTAATATGAGCCAACTTCTTCACAAGAGACATAATTTATTTAGTAAGCGCTACATGAAAACTTTGCCACATTAATACTACGTAAATTATATTTTTGACTTTTCTTCTGTTAATATGGGAAATAAACCTTTTGCTAGTTTATTTCAATCATAGTTCTTTTATCAGTTACGTGAATTTGTCATCAGAGCGTGAATTAATTTTTTTTTCATTGCGGACACTTTTATCGGAATTAATTTTTTTATCTATTATGTAAAAGCAATAATTTGGCTCAATCTTGTCTATCCACATTTGGTGTGACCATATGTTTCATGAAATTATTCTACTTATCGTTTATTACTTGCGTATATTTGACTTAAGCCTACACGTACATGTTTATGGTAAGACTAACATTCCCTTAATTGTATATTAATTTAATAATGATATTAATTTCGTTCTATTTTATTTATATAAATTTGCCACGAACCTTCAAGAGGTTCTCATAATTCTTTGTAAAAAAGTTAGAATGCATTACTAAAGGTCATTTAATTTAATATTACCCCTTAGAATGGTTTTGGTTGAATACAGTGTCAAATCATTTCCTTTTTAATTTGTAAATTTAATATCGCAGCAGGCACAAATAAATGACGGCAATTTATGTAAAAACTTTATATAAATTCAACATGTAAGCACCATATCTTTCTTACTTTACAGCTGTCAGTTAGACATTTCATTCGTCAGCTGTTTATATAATACAATATTTTAAAAACTTATAAAAATAAATAGATTTTCGTGGTTGAAATCTGTTTTTATTTTTATTATTATATAATCTTATTTCGCAGTAAAGAAAAAGAATCAACTTTAGGAAAAATTTCGTTCTATTTACCGTGTCTTTTAACGTGTCTCTCATAATATTGCTCTGTCTGTTGGTAAACAAAAATGTTACTTCTTTTTTATAAATTTAAAATTGTTATGTTTCTTTTTCAATACTTCAAATATTTATATACCTGCTTTAAATATGTATATTCCAGACGTTTGATTTTCGAAAATATAAAAATGTCTTACATTAATTTAGCCAAAAATTTTTAATAATTCTAATAGTAGCTCTTTAAAAATTAAAGCCCGATTTAGACGAGGAGAGTTTCTCCTTCGAGAAATTGTCTTTCGAGAAAACCGTAACGAATATTACATCTAACTAATGATACGATTAGTGTAACTGTCATATGGTTTAAACGGAATATCTTTCGAGGAAATTGCTGAGTGTAAATGAGCCTGCATTTCAAACAAGATAATCGGTATTCGACTGTTACCTGTGGATTCTTTTCGAGGTCGTAATTGACTTCGTATGGGAAGGTATACTTGTTGCTGATGTTTTGCGGCAAGAAGTGACAAGGCAGAAAAAAGGAGAGATTGGGTACGTAGACGCAATCAACTTAGTGCTTCAGACACACTTTTTTGGAGCTAAAAACCAAAGATCCATATTATTACAGAAAAATGTTTCAAGTGACGAAGGATATTTATTAGGTGGAATCAGCTCGCAAATACAAAAGCAAATAGATGGATTTTTTCAGAGTTCCCACTAGCGCCATAAATACATTTTTTTTGCTGTACTTCATGTTATATTAATAAAAGATGTGATTACTAAAATATTTTTTATTTCAATTCACACATTTGTATGGGATTGTGAAAATTCTGACAAATATTCTATGCATCGTCACGACTTATATATGGAGATACAGGTATTGGTGTAGATGATGATGGAGTGTCGTTACTGCAGCTATATCCTGTAATAATTTCGCAATATGTAAACTCACTTTAAGAACACTTCTCTCAAAAGTATCTACATATAATTAAATATTTATTTTAAGCTCTTAAGAAAATTTAAATTATATTAAGGGCTAATAATTAAATAAATGTCTGGTTAATAAACGTTTAATTTAGCAGAAATAAATAATTTTTAACCAGTTAATTTTAAATCTACAATTGTCGGTTTTTCTTATATATCTAAATAAAACACTTTTGACTCACGCTTTGTCACCTCATTTTTATAAATTCAGTACAATTTAACCATATTTCAAAATCATATTTTATAGTTAGTTAAAAAAATAATACATCGTTTAGAACCGCAGGTAATGTCATTAATAAAATATATAAAATTTCCCTGTAGGGTTTAGAGGGCTCGTGTTTTATCAAATTATTATTTTGTTATAAAAAGAAGGCGTGGGAAAAAAAGCTTTTAAACATTTTTTAAATTTCCTTACCTCAAAATTGAAAAAAAAGAAACTCTTATAAATTAACATGACTTATAAATTTACCTGACTCCGTCTGTCTGTTTGTCACAACTTTTTCTCTTGAAAATCGTGAAATATAGAGACTTGAAATTTTACTCAGTTAAAAAGTATATTAACCTTCATACATTACTTGAATTAGCGTTTAAATTATTTAAACACTGACATAATAGGGGTCAAATTAGGAAAATTTTTTAAAATGGTGTATATTCTGGTGGTAGTATCAAATAAAAATACCTGTTATAAGGGTTGAAAAAGTGTTTTCTTGAAGTTATTTATTATGTAAAATAATATTTTTTGAGATTTACTTAAAGTTTATCAGAAAACTAACGATGGTTCCAAATTTCACAGTTTGTAAGAAATTGACGATGTTTTTACTCCCGTGAAAGTTAAACTAAGAAATATCTTAAAAGGAAATATATATATATAATCCTTAATTCAGTAGAAATATTATGAAACCTTAAGAATTTTTACAAGCGTAGCATTAAAAGCTCTTATAACTTGCCAGTTGTAATGGTAATAAAAATTCTTCTTTATTATGCAATTAAACTTTTCAAAATTTAACTCTTAATTAAGCCACTACTGTGCCATGCTTGAATTTGTCATTTGTTTTTATAAATTGACAGTAATTCGAAAAATGTAAGTATGTGTCACGCCAAGTTAAATTTAACAGAAAAAACATTATGTTTGCGATTTTTTATGCTTTTTGTTTCGGTCTTTTTCATTGAAGTTTTACTCAAAATCGATCAACTTTGCTTGAAATTCTGTGTTGGTGTTCCATTACGCGTTATTATTTAAAATTGATTTGATAAAATCGCTATTGTTTATTAACGAAAGCAAAGCCGTACTAATCACAGTGATGATCTGCATGTAGGACGTTCCTCAACAGCGATAACTAAAAATAACGTCAGTGCCGTGCGGTCTCTATTAAAGAGTTGCTAAAATCCTCAAAAACAACGTTGCATTGGTTGGCGTCATGAAGTCTTAGAAAAATTCCACGAATTTGACAAAAATACTGTATCTGAAATCATTACAAGTGATCAAAGGTGGATTTACTGTTAGGAATCTGAAACAAAGGGACAGTCTGCGCAATTAATTTTTCCTTCTGAAGGGTTGCCTACAAATACGAAAAAATGACGAAGAGTTTGAAAAAATACAGTCGACTCATTCTTAGAATGGACGGATTATTACGCAAAAACCGTCCTAAAAATAACCAAAAAAAATGTTAATACAGACTATAATATACAGAATACCAGCAATAATTTACCTATTGATTTGGAAAAAGTTAGAAGGAAAAACCTTCTCAGTAGAATCCTCCTTCATGAGGATAACGTCTTTCCTACAGAGCTGTTTGAACGACCGAATATTTGGACAACATGTGTTTGGGAATTATGAGGCAGACCAACCTCGTACCAAATTATTGCGAATTATTAACAAGAATAATTCCGAATAAACTGCGAGGAATGCGAATACCCGTTACCGGAAATGGTGATTGCCTTCAAAAGACCATAGAGGAGACCTCGAAGAATGAGTGAGCTGATTGCTTCTCCCGGTGATTAAGTAAAAAAAACGCCACAACAATTATTTTTATAAAATAGTAATAGTCTTCGTGACGTGTAGTAAATCATAAACTTACGTTAGTGGCATTTTTGATTTTGTTAAAATTTTCATCGTCGCCACTCGTACGTGCCTAAAGACCGAATCTTTATAGTACTACCATGTATTTACACGTTGTATTTATAGAAAAGTCAACAAAAAAATTAGGAAGATCAACCATTACTACTTATTAAAATCAAAAACATATATTTACAAGTAAAAATATAAAAATACGTTATCAAAAAATATACCCATATACTTGGAACAAATAATAACTGACACACGTCGCACAAAAGTAACACAAAAGTCCTATAAACTTATAGATATGGGATATTCCTCGCAAGACAACTTGCCGGGGTAGGTGACGCATTCAATAAATTTGAGTGATTTTGCGTGAGTACATACATTGAATCACCCTAGGCTATCTTTCCGCAATACAACGATAACGTCTCAGAGTTATTTTTGAAGTCAATTCCAATTTGATTTTCATCAATGCATTTTTAAATTTTGAATAAACAAACTGACCTTTATATTATAGCATTTTACTTCAAAGAGATGTATAATCTGGGTTCAAAAAAAAATTTATTATTTTTGTAAGTACTGCTTGTTTTCCTTCTTTTGCTAATTTAATGCACCCATTGTTTAGAGTATCGTTAAGTATCACTTGAAAGGTTTTGATTAAATCTACTTTGTTGGTTGCTTTCAACTTTATTATGAAACATTGTTTTTATGTTCATTTTAACCTATCTTATGATATAATTAATGTCCCATTTTTACGACGATGCGCTTGTATTTGATGTTTTGTTTTTGTATATATTATGTTAAAAAATACTCCTTTCTCTAAGCATTTTTATAATAATATATATTTATAATAAGTATAAATCTAATTTTGTGTATTGAAGGTATTGGAGGTACATTATTGCTTGCTTTTGCTGCAATTTTTCTCATTTTAAAGCCAATAATTTTCTAAATTACGTGAATAGAACTTCACCCTCAGTTGCTACTTAGTTTTTATAGTTCTCAGTTTTGAACTTACTATTGGTTGCTTCTCAGTTTTTAAACTTTTGGTTTCGTAACATTTGCAAACGTCTTACATTTATCTCTTCTGCGAGAAAGTAATTTTAAAATAAAATTTATGATTTTTTTATAACATATCATAAAAAACTTTTATTCATTTTTACTTTCAAAACTTTTTACAGTTTGTATGATCAATCTTGGATATTATACGAAGTAATACTCCTAGATATAAGTAACTAGCGAGATATCATTAGTTTATATTATGGGTACTAGAAACTTAACAACAAATGGAATATGTACATGTGATCGAGTAAAGTGTGTTATGGCCGGACGTCATCGTGTTCTTTAACTCACCTCCATGGTATGTCTAGTACAGTCACTTAAAAAGCAATCATGACAAATAAAAGTACGTAAAATAAAGATTCATACTTTATTAAAATGTCTTGAAAACAACAAACAAACTACATTTTAATATTAATAGCCCTACAGGATATATTCAGCTTTACTTTAATTTTTCCGTCAATTGAGAAGGTCATATGAGTGCATAGTATCAGTATTTAAGTATTATTAAGGCAATTAACAGGAAGTCCTACAACAAAACAGCTCTTCGACAACAAATCCGCTTAGTAACTGACAAGAGCCTATCTCAGGGTATACCCGGATGAGCCTGCAGAAAAATATATGTTAGTTTTCTTAGTTACTAATTTACTCTGGTCAGTTAGTAGTTTAATCTCGTCACTTTAGTTCTATATTATTTATTAGTTAAATGTTTCGTCGTCAATACTCAGATATTTCTGGGGAACTAACCATAACATACGATATTATAAATATAAAATATAATATAGTATAAAGGTATTATATTTTTGTCTGTAACTATACTATACTTATTCATGTGATAATAATTAATTGCAACTATTAATTTAAGAAAAAAGATGTTAATGAGAAAAAATGTCATATTTGAATAATATTGAACAGCGCTACATTCTGCCCAAGCCTGTTCCTCAAAAACACTCCACTTATATATATATATATATATATATATATATATATATATATATATATATATATATATATGTATATATATATGTATATATATATATATATATATATAAATATTCCGTAAAATTATATATTTTGAAAATAATTCTGCATAATATTGAAAATGAAGACATGTTAACATTATTTGGAGGAATGATAAAAACTATAAATTGTCCTCTAGGATTATATAGCATTTATATCGATAGCGATGCAAATTTAAAAACAAAAAAACGTAAGGATGTATCAAATTTAAAATATAATTATATATGATGGCGAAAGAGAAACAGAGTTTAATACCATCGCTGAAAATATATCTATAACTACTTGATAGATATTTTCAGAATTTTTACATAAATAAACGGTAAATCACACATGATAATAAAATACTTTCTGAAAAAAAAATCTATTCAAATGGTGATAGGATAGTGGGGTGTAGATTATTTCGCTAACTTAAATCGGATTTTATAACATCTCATGACATTTCACCTGAACATAACTCGCACAATTCGGTTCAAACTTAAAAATTAATAAACTATAAAACTTCCATGAATTCACTGATATTAAGTTTGGCCTATTGTTTCAAATAATTATGATTGGACACAACCTGATACACTGAATTTCCTTCAGTCGTTTTGACGTTATACGCATATGTTCACTGAGGTAATGAAATCTCATTGTGTTCACAATCAAAATTAACAGCGCTAAACATACATGAAAATATTGAATGTTTGTTATATACATACTTCAAATATCGTCTAATGATTTAGTATATACAGTAAAATCTCAAAAGGATTATATGACGTTTAATAAATACTAAGATATTTCTGGGAAAATTTCTACAAGGTTATATAATCTTTAATGAATTCCGGACAACAATATGTATTTTTAAAGTACGAGGAATCAACAAGTTATGCATTGTTGAAAACAGGAAAAGTTTTCGAAATTTTTTGACGTTCTTAGAAAATTTTAAAATGGCGTACCAAACAGTTAACAAATTAGTTTTGGGTAATTCTAAACGAGAGTAAACAAATTGGATGTGGATTTAAATATATATCTTCATGTAGTCGGTTTTATTTAAAAAAGGAAATTTGAACTGAATGAAATTGTGACTTGGAAGTACGATAAAAGGGTCATGATTTGATGTTTGTGCAAAGGCTAATATATTTAAAAATTTCATAAATAAACGCTAATATATACTCGTATTTATATGAATATTGATTTTTTGTAAGTTTCTCCATTTCTTATTAGTTATGACATATTTTGAATTGAACAAAGATTTTTCAACGAATAATTTCTTTTGACATACGAAACATTACATTTATTATTAAGTAATGTTATTTTGTTATTATTGATGATGTATTTTAAGATTAGATAGTTGTCCTATAAAATTATGAAGGAAATATTAATGTACGAACATTGTTACCTTGTATTTAATTTTTATTCAACAATACATTTATATTCAAAAGAAACCAATCACTTGATTTCTACGTTAATTTCATAAAAATATTTGACTGCAATTTTCTTAAGATTATACCAATTTAGGATGTCAAATAAAAAAACTTTGTTCCATTAAACGGCACCAAAGGTTAAGTCTTAGTTTTTTGTCCGAAAAAACAACAACGTCAATGAAATGATAATATCATTCTATGGTGAAATATAATTGTATCTATGGTAATAAATTAAATCTATCTTTGATTATCGATTATTAAATGCAAATAAACAGGAATAGAAAAAAAATCTTTCCCCATTTTCGATAAATAAACATGGCAGTAAATATCTCCCAAAAGCGGGCGTGTATTCAAAGCAGGTGAACCAGAAATAATACGGCCACGTGACGATTTTCTGTCAATTGCGGTTCGCACCCGCGTTACTTTCAGTATCTACGTGTTTGCCATAGTACTTCTGTTTACAACGTTGATGGTCCGTCTCTGCAACAAAGGCGGCTAGTTGCTTTTGTCCGGATAAATATAATTCCGAAAACAGGCATTGATATATTAAACTCAACGGGTTTAATATAAATTAAGCCTTGCTCTCACGACAACTTGCTTTACCACTGCATTGCCTACCTGTGTTGCTAATGGGTACCAAATGAGCTTCGGCGCTAGGCTTTATAATGGATCCTTCATGCTGCGCACGATGTGCGTGGTTGAATTTAGTTTGTAGATAGCGTAAAGTGAGATTTGGTGACATTTATTAGAATATCTTATGTATCTATATAGAACATCTTATGTTTAAATTTAATACTTTTTGAGTTATGAAAATAAATATGGTCGAAAAAATCAATAAAATTACAAACATTAAATTTTTGATGGGTTTTACAGCCATCTTTATTCAATTGGTCGACTATCGACAACTGTAGTAAACACACGCTTATGTGACTTTGGTTAACGTTTAAATATAACGGAGAATAAACACGACTTGATCTTCTGCAGCACACGTGTACGTAACTAAGCTCGTAGTGATGTCATTTTCATTATGACAGCCAGCACTGATACTATCACAATGTCCCGAAACAATCCATTAGCGAAACAAGTGTCGTGTGAGCCAGTATTTAATACAGATTTTAAAATCAAACAGTCAAGTCAGTTGCTAGGCCGTTCAATTTTCCCCGAAATTAATCTTCGCTCTAAAAATTAGGTTTAAGGTACAAAATATTAGCACTTTAGTTTTCCATTTTTAAAGTAGTGTTAAATCTTAAAATGGTTTATACATACGACAGACAATATCATTTGAATTATACAAATAAAAAAGGTCAGAAAGTGCTTTAAAAACTCAACGGGGGAAGTGTAAATATTTATTGACTGAACAAACCAATAGACATAAAACTACAATGGTAGTTCCATGAATATTTTCATAGATTTTTAAATTCCAGTGGTGAATAATATTTTATTTTAGTACTATTAGATTTAATTTCAAATTACATTCAACTTTTGTGATTTATCGAATATATAACATACTTACAAGCAAATCTTAAGTGTTTTGTTTCAGAAATTTCTATTAGATTAGATTGTAATTACCACAGATTTTTTAATTTATGAGGTGCTAGATCAAATTTATAATTACATACGTAAAATTGAAATTAGCTGTTGAGGAAGCTGAGAAAAAAGTAAAAATGTAATTTGATCATTTATTAAATTGTTAGTTAACGATAACAATAAAGAAAATTTCCAAATATTTAAAATTTTCAAATATAATTAAAAGGCTTAATATATAAATAAAATAGCTTATTGAAGTTAAGTAATAAACTATGCCAATTTTTCTTTGAGCCTCTTTCCTCCACATAGTGACGTTTTAATAACACATGAGTTATGAATGTCAGTATACATTCAAATATATGAGTTTACATTATATTACTTAACGCTAATTTTACACACTCCGGTAATTTTCCTCAAATGTCGCTCCCATTTCTATTTATTTCTATTTCAATTGTTTATTTGTCTTTCCAACATTTAATCACTCTTAACCTATTTATCTCAGGCGTTTCTTGTTAAAATTAAAAAAGTAAACATACTCTCTCTTTTTATTAATAAATATGCTAGGTTTGTAATTAAATTTCAACGTACATAGCGTGAAGAAGTTTCAGTTGAATGAGATAGGTCCAGATGATGATAGTTGTGTATTAATTCGATACATTTCACCTCAATAGTGTACCGCGTTTTATAATGTTTAATATTTCTTCTATTTTCTTTTATTGCGAAATTATTTATAATCCCAATTATAACGTTATCAGATAAAATTTTGCCTCCAATACCTGCAGACATTAAGCACATGTGGTCACATTCTATAGTTGCATAATTCAGGTAATAAAATAATTTTCATCATGCAGTCTAATCCATTTGATTTGTTTCTTCCATCTGTCAAATATCGTTGATATTTATAATAAACATGTTTGAAAGCATTGCAATTTTTGTCATACTAATTTGGCATGGGCTGATTAGATATCTGTTGAACTTCTCCATTTCGTATTTTATCTTTCAGAAACACTCAAAGCATAAGTTATTTATCTCTCTATGAATGACTTTAAATATATGGATCAAGCTATTCATGCGTGCCCATATTTCAGCACAGTAGGTCATCAAAGTAAAAACGAACTGAATGTAAACCTTTGTCTTTAGCGTCTACGGTATCAACAGTGTAAAGATTGGGGCAATTTCTCAGAAGCTGTCCAGCCCCGATGAATTATTCGAAGTTATTTCACCCAACTGAATATTTTTTTTATAAATAATCATATTCTTGAACTGCTTCGATGCTCTAACCTTATCGATGTTTCTGGCTTTGATACAATTTGTAAGATGAATGTGAATCGAATCTTGGTCACTTTCATACCAAGAATAACTCGTATGGAAGAATCCACTAAGCTACACAGCATCCTCATCAACTCCTGCAGCATATTTGCTAGAATTAAAATATCATGAGTAAACTTTAAGTGAAAGATGGACTTGCTATTTGTATTGATGCACCCTGCTTTCTAATCTAAGGTTTCTGATAAATATTCCTACACGCATTTGAACAGCTCCGGAGATACATTATCTCTTTGTCTCACTTCGAAGCGTAGCTGGATAGATTTTGTCTTCTATTTCTGTATATAAAGAGAACAATATAAAGAGAACATTGTGAGGCATTACGTAGACTTCTTATTACTATGATATAACGCCGATCGTCTTGTCACCGCTGTAGCCTAACCTAGAATTGTGGAATCATGAACAGCGCAAAAAAAGTTAAATTGAAGTCGTGACTACTGTTTATTAATAATTGACTAATTGACGCGTTGGAAAGTTCTATAAGTGTTTATTATAAAAAAGTTTTAGACAATCGTCTTTGTAAATAATTAATCAAGTGAAATTCAAAATTGAGTAAAAAATAAAGTAAAGAAACAAAATTCCATATTTAAATACGAAGCGTCCTTTCACACCAAAAGACATAGAGATCGTATGTCAGCAATAAGCTCTATTTGCAAATAATATTTGGATAAGTATTAAAGTATTGTGGTCTCACTAAATACATTATTGATTACATACAAGTATTTTACAAATTTTTGTAACTGACAATTCACTAACATATAGACACGAAATATTTTCAAGTTCGTTACTTTAATGAAATGAAACGCTAATTTTGACTCTTATATACCCGTTAATATTTTTCACAAAAGAAATTAACAGAGAGTGAAAAAAGATTTTTTTTGTCTAAAAGTGTGTACTTTAATATAGGGTATATAATAAAATATAGTACAAAAACTCGGGGTAGTTAAAGTATCTTTAATCGGAGGTGGATATTTCGTAAATGCTACCGATTTTAAGAATATGTTAACAAATCTGCGAAAGACCGAAAGAAAATGACACCCTAAGGATTTTTTCAATAATTGCCTCAACTGATTACAATGTTAACTCTATATGGTGAGTAAGACTACTTGCAAAGATGGTCCCTTAATTTTATTTCAGAAAATCCAGTTAAGTTAACGTCATGCCAGTTATGACATACCTAAAAGATATTATAATAAAGTGAAAGAGAATTGTTAAGAACAAAAGTTTGTTTATATATTAATATCTACTTTAAATAAGTTGAATTTATACGGTTGAAATTAAAATATAAAATATTGCACTATACGCGCTGAATTATTGGCAAATATTTTATTTAAAAATAATAGTGTATGCACATCAAAAATGGATAACCTACAATAAAATTTAATGTCGCTCGCATGAGAGAAAAAAAAGTCTGAAAATTAAAGAAATATTTTACGGAATATAGTTTATAAATATTAAATATATGATAAAGAGTATATGATATAAATCTAACATAAAATAAAACTAAAACACAATGAATTTTCTACATTGAAAATATTTTAAGAAAAGTGATTGATTTTTCGTATAGAATGATAATAGAAGCCAGAAAAACTTTTTTATAATTTTTGTCTTTTTATCTATACCTTAATTTGAACGGGTATCATGCAACATCTACTGGATCGAAAGTTATTATGGGAATAGCATATTCCCAGGAGCAATACATGAAAAAGAGAAAAACGAAATATTATTTTTCTATTACACAGGCACAGCTAATATTAATTAAAACTGCCTAGCTGCAGAGCTCTGCATGTTTTGTTCGAATAAGTACACAAGAAAGTTTACGACTCAATGTTGCTTTGGAGGCAATTAATAAGCTTTTGTCAAAAGAAGAACTACTTTCAAGGAGTAGCAAAGTTA
Source organism: Druceiella hillmani (assembly GCA_039881145.1). NCBI lineage: Eukaryota > Metazoa > Arthropoda > Insecta > Lepidoptera > Hepialidae > Druceiella > Druceiella hillmani. The sequence goes on from JAYKKI010000070.1 coordinate 997,996, forward strand.
TATCATCAGGGGCCATAAAGACTTCAAGCGCCCTTTATGATTTAAATTTCGAAGCTGAAACAACTTCATGCGTCCTGATTTCAATAGAGCAAAGTTTGTTTCGGAAGTTTAATGATACTAGTCGGGGCATTAACAGCACTCCGTTAGGACTTGAAAAATAATTATGCCGCGCCTTAATTCTGGAAATGTAAATTATTCTCGGTGTTTCGTTTAGTTGTTTACTCCGCAAAAATTTTCTAACAAAATATATGTACGGATGTATTGCACAACTTCTCTTACTACAGTTAACGTTTAGATTTAAACGATTAAATCATAGCCTCGTATTAGGATATAGAAATGAAATAGCCAGAGTAAATTTTTAACTATAATTTTTTTAATAACATTTAAACTATTTCCATTGTAAATTTTTTTTAATAACATTTAAACTATTTCCATTGTAGAATTATTAAAACTAAGTACAAAATTATGGCAGTATATATCCCTTGAATATAATGCCTTATACGCATGACATCTATAACCATACAATCTTTCAAGCGGCGGTAGTTGCGTAACCCGTTAAAGGATTACGACTACCAACCATCGACACGCCTATCGCAAATTCTTGAATATCGATAACTATATTTGCCACCGTTAGATCTCTAAGACTCAATTTCTTTTTATCATATAGTAGCCTACATTAATTCCAAAATAGTATTGTTTGGATTTACAATATCAGAGAAGGTATACTTAGATGATATATAATCACGTATTGGAATAAAAAATTGCGATGTGATGTTAGATTAGCCGAAATAGGTTTTATAAAGCATTCGAAGTCATACAATAGGTATTGAGAATTATAAGTATTTTGCTATGTAATGATTTGTAAATTTCAATCAATGTGGCCACATAAATTTACTTAGTTTAGATTAACTCATCTATTAAAGTCTCTAAATCAATATTTAAACAAATGCTAAATTAACTTTCCTTGATCGTGAAAAATAATAAAAAGTTATTTCTGTAAACCTTTCAGATTTTTACGTATTTCCAAAATAGCCTTTGAAAATTAATAATAAAAAAACCTGTGCACGAAAATAGAATTTTCCTGGTATCGGAAGAGTAATAACATAATTTACATACATGAGTAATTTAATTATATTTATTATAACATTTTAATGTTCTGTTTAAAAAAAAATATTTGTTCTGTTCGAATTATAAGTCATGAATTTTTTCTTCAATCCAGGTATTTTAAATATTTATAATGACAAATAAAGTTATTTTTGGTAAAATTAATAAAATAAGACAGAAAATAAATTACTTTATAAATACAAAAATGGGTTGGGTTACTAAAAACTAGAAGGTACAGAGATAAATTTGTGTCACAATTAATTTATGAAAAGAAATACGGTATCGCAGACAGAATATAATACATAGAATATACAGATAGATAATAAACATTTATACATTTTTCATAGATGGTAGGATAACGATTCACATTGTATTGATAGCATTTATGCTGTTAAGTAACGAAGGTAACCATCAGATAACCTTCTGAAGTAAGATATACCTTTAAAGAAACTGTTGTGTCTGACTGCCGGCGAATCAGATTTTGAGCCTTTTATCAACTGACAGCTAATTGTTATGACAATAAAATAATCTTATTTGTAGGATATTTTTCTTGTATTTAATAATTTTGAAATATATGTCACGTTGTGGTTGTTTGTTATGTATAATTTTTTATCTTCTTTGTGATTGCAATAATATTATAATTTTGAATTATATGTAACGTGGTGGTTGGTATTGCCGTTATGTTCATTGTGACATTCGTATAGAATGTGTGAAATTAAGTACTAACCACGTTTGTGTTACTTGAGCATAACTAAGGCAAAAATAAATGAAATATAATTAGTCTTCTTATGGAAAAAGCCCAAATTTTTACACTTTAATAACATTTAGTGGTGAACTAAGTAGACAACTTAACATAAAAGTGGATTTGTAATAAATATAGAGGTTGGCACATAAAATCAAACTTACCATCCATAAAATTCATATGCAAGTGTTTCATATTTTTTAACTAATAATGACCAAAAAGTAGAATATTATCTTTATTGTTCTCTCCTTTTTCTGGTCTTATGGAGAGACATTTCGGATATTTCTAGTTTAATTCTGATTTCGATAAATAGCAAAATAACGGTCCAATGGTCTATAGATGTACATTGTTTAATGTAATGTTATATGTTAAGAAATTTCTGTAAATGTAACGCAGGTATCTTTCTCTACGTTGAGTATACCACTCCACCTTCTCCACGTATATATATATATATATATATATATATATATATATATATATACGTGTACCTTCTCCGTCCGACCGCTTTTGGCCAATTCTTTTAGGTCATCAGTGCATCTCACGGAGGGCATTTCACATTGCGCTTCGATGTCTTTGGCCTTCAGTTGAGAACTATACCTCATCGCTTATCCGTTTTTTCACAAACGTGACGTGCACGTTGTTAATTCGACTTACTGTTACTAAACGCCCTGTCTATGACTTTGGTTCTCTTTAGGATATCCTCATCTCAGATTTTATCTTTCGGTTCCAAAGAATTTCGAAAACCAAATATTTAACAACAGAGTTAATTAAATTTCAAAACTTACTGATTCCGTAATTTCGATTTGTTAAGCATTGAATTCGTTTAGTTGCATCATGGAAATTGTAACACAGCATTGAATTCGTTTAATTGTAGATTGTCGTAAAATTATCAGCAGCAATAACGACCATAACTAAGGTTTCAAAATAACATGTCTAGTCAGAAGCAAGGCGATTTGTTACGCTATATATAATGGAAAATTTAAATTTAATATTTATCAGTTCTCTATCATGATCAACCACTTCGTGATATTCTTCTACATTTGGAATATATAATAACTTATCCAATAAGCAAACTTGGTACACGTTGTTAGTTGTGTAAAAATGTTTGTAACTGAAAAAATGGAAATAACGGATGAATGTTTTTCAGGTGTGACGAATGAAAAATACGATTTATGAATAGAAAATTTTATCAGTTGTTTTCTTAATTGTAAGTAGGATTTAATTAGATATCTGTAAATTATTAACACAATTTACTAAAAAGATGGCCGAATCCCGTATCAGAATATTCATAAAGAAGATTTTCGTGCATGTGAATATCTTTTGAAATCAACGATTTCAAAAGATATTGACAATTATTGAACTTATTCAAAATAAGTATGTATATATATATATATATATATATATATATATATATATATATACATATACATATATATATATATATATATATATATACATATACATATATATATATATATATATATATATATATATATACGTATATATTTATGTATATGTATATAATGGAAGTTAACCAAAACTGAGGTAATCTGAGTGGTTTTAGGGAGAAGGCGTAGTTAGAGTGGAAAGATGTATATTACATTTCACTTAAACTTATATTGCGCAATAGGAAATTAGGAAATAATAAATAAAAAATAGAGAACTTACCAGATAATAACTAACATAATAAAATACCCATAACGGCAATTACACCCCCCTCCCCCCATTTACAGGTATATTATGTATTTGCAGGTATTTTTAAAAATAATATTTTAATAATCGGCTACATATTAATTGATATTTACCTACACGTAAAGAAATGAAGTCAGTAATTTTGCAAAATTTAGTTAATAGGTCTAAAATTAAGAAAGGTTTGAGACTGCGGAGTATGAATGACCAAAGAGAAAAGAGAATATATATGACATTACAAGAGTTTTTCATTTCATTATGAAAACCGAATACAACTATGCCATAATAATAAAAATATTTGTTTATTTCGTAACCAGATATCTTAATCGCGTGTTTGATAGTTTTTGTCTTATTAATCGGATGCTGAATTGCGGGCTAATCGATTTCAATATAATAATAATTCCATGCTTTAACAAATACATTATCTAAATTGTGGATAATTAAGGTATAAATGTTAATGTAAGAAATAGTCTTATCAAACTCGGTACACTTATTTCCTGTCGTGTCGTGCAAGTTGATCGTAGAAGCTAATTTAATTGTTTCGGTCGAACGGCATCCAAACATTTCAGAGTTGTGATCAGTACCTGATCGATGTTGTGGTATCGAAACACGTACACCTGTTTACGTTAATCGGCGGGGCGAATAGTGGGGATTAACTGATATTGGTGTCTATTCTATTGGTCAAACATACTAATCGTGAATATGCATATATGGAGAAGTTAATGGAGAGAAATAGTGAATTTGAACAGTTACTATTACCGTACTGCAAATATATTAGCATATGATAAGGGTGTTTTAATTTTAACAATAAGTAACACAAATAAATGAAATATAATTAGTGTAATGAACGACATGTAGAATTGTAATGAAAAGAAATATGCACATGAGCGTAAAACTATACTTTTACAAATAAAAATATACTTATTCACATGTTATGAAAAATTAGCCAGACAAATTAAAATATTTTGTTCTTCTGATGTTATACGAGCATTACTCTATATATATATATATATATATATATATATATATATATACATATATACATATATACATATATACATTAGGTATATAAACATGTGTCAATTAATTTTTCCCGCCTAGGTATACTTTATTTGTGAAGGAATGCCTATTTTATTACTTTGCAGAAAGAAGAAAGAGCGCAAAACTTGTACAGATCTTACAATTTCGTGCGTGCGAGCATACGGGCGGGCGGGCAGGCGGGCGTACCGGTGGGCGTTCGTGCCTGCGTGCATGCGTACGTGCGTGTGTGCGAATGTGCGTGCGTGCGTGCTTTCGTACGTGTGTGTGTGTGTGTGTGTGTGAGTATGTGTGTGTATATTATATACATACGTACAAATATGGACATGTACAAAAACGTACATGAACTTTAAACAACCCATTTTATATAATCGGTGGAAATATAATGAAATTTTCAACATCGGAGCAACCCCACTAGCTTCATTTACTTAAAAAAATCGCTAAAACATTTCAGTATATAAAACGAGCAATACTTGAAAGGATGTGTTTATAAAACAACGCGTGTTACTGTTAATAGCTAAAGTAATTGCTAACTCAAATTGCCGTTAAAAATTACCCTTATGAGATCTCTCAAAAGGTTTCAAACTAAACAGCATCACGGGATTTCATTCACATCGCGTGTCATGGATTACTGAATATAATTATTTGCATGGCAAGCCATTGTATCCCTAAACCTCCTCTAATCGCATTTTATTCTTTGATGCCTTTTAAGGTAATAAAAATACTTATTACCGCCATAAAGAGCAGGCGAGAAGGTTAATACCTATCTATAAATGAATACAAAAGTTTGAATAATAAGAAGTGAGGTGAGTTTTCGTATAAACATAAAAAATATACTTGTACTTAATTTGAATAATGGGACTGAACATTTATTTTTTCTCGTCGATATTTAGTAATTTGTATTAATGTTCCAGGTCGATATTTAGTAATTTGTAAATAAATACAAAAATAGAGGTTCTTTAACATAGATTAGTAATACTTAAACTGGAAATCCCTCGACTACAGATGGAATATCGTAACGTACTTTCAACAAAAGTTTTATTCATGACCAGTAGTAACATCGATGCCAATTGTCACTAACCCCTGCGCTAGGCTAGGCGCTGGCTTTTTCGTTATTTACAATATAACATTCTTACTTCAATAAACAGTTGTGTCATTTCGATATTAGAATATTATAACGTGTTGTCATTTTAACATATTTTGATGACTTAAAGAGGCAGTAGATGTAGGAAAAAAGTTTAAACTTGAAAACTAAGAGCCCCTGATTATTACGTCATGAGAAAATAAACAAAAGTAATGGCCTGTTTTTAAATATGTGCATATGCTCTGCACCTCCAAACAGTGAAAGAGATATTAAATTAATATCGATATTGAAAACTGATTTTGCCATTCATACATCTACTAAGTGAAGCATTTTTGTTATGAAATTGACAATATATTAAATTAATATTATTGCTTCCATAATTGCTTACATTTTAGTTAGCATTCGGTTTAATCTTTATTGGTTTATTGTTTTATTGGTTTTCTTTTTTGTGGAAAGTTTATTTGCAAATAACGCAAGGTTAGAAATTTTTTTCGAGCTTGTGTAATCAAGTTCATTTTTTAATTCTATTTATTTGAACCAAGGGTTCATTATGGCGTTAACACTTAAAATATAAACAAAATATTAAAACAACGTGAAAAACGTATACGATTATAAAGTATTAAATATAATAATATATTTAACGATATCGGCAAGTGCTTTAAACACATCAGCTTCCCGTTATATGCTGACGACCTAAAGATGAGAGATTCTTCTGATCATTCGAAGCTATAACAAGATCATAACAGACTAGATACATATTGCAGTCTAAACAAGATACAATTAAGTCACAGTAAGTATAAATCGGTCACTTTTTTTAAAAACAAGACAATCTATTTTCACACCTATGACATAGGTGACCATTCTTTGGAGTCTGTTAATTGCACACGTGATCATAATGAAAGCCGGTAAGTGTTATCCATTATTGCTTATTATACAACATTTCAAAAATTAATATAAATTTTATACACTAACGGCGCAAAGCAATTGCGACGTTGCAGTTGTTTGTCAAAATTTAATTCGAAGAGTTGCAAAGTATGGTTAAAACGAATTTTTACTGTTTTGTTTAAAAGAAAACTTGCACTTAAAGATGTTTTAGTTAGTTATCGACGATATTTATATAAAAAAAAATGGATTTTAAAAATATTACCACACAAATTACAATTTTGTGACAAAGTTTTTTCTTGTCAGAAAAAATGTCTCTTGGATTCGCCGGTAGTAAATTGGTTTTCCAAATATAATTTTTTACTAAATAATGTTATGAGCAGCATTTATATTTAATCAAACGTTGTTTGTTGTAAGTTTTCTTCCAATTGAAAAAAAGGAAAAGGCGGATTGATTGAAATTATTATACCTAACTTAATGTTTTGTTTTTTTGCAGGGCAAAAGCGTGGCTGAAAATGTGTGGCAGGGAGAATTGGGTAGTTACTTGGAATGACCTCAGACGTAAACAGAATCTGCGGACGACACTTTACTACTGAGAACTTTAAAACTTTTCAGCCTAGGAAATTATTATATAGTAATGCTACACCGAGCCAGTATTTGCCAACACCAACTGAAGAAACCAGAGCAGCAGTCGAACAACCAAGCACAGCGCTCAGGCACAGTTGCGATAGGAAACTATCAGCAAGACCTTAGGGGCGTCTTTAGGAGAATGTCTAAGGTTATTTAAGTGATAATACCAAAATGTTCTTATGCACACATTTTTTGCTTGCACAACTGAATATGTCGTATAAACATCATGTATAATTTTGAAATAACACATGTCATGAATACAACTGTTATTATAATTAAAGGAAGACGTACACTTAGAGGCAGCGTCTTTGGGGTTTGGATCGTTGAAGAGCGAAAAAGGCGGAAAGCTGAAGAGGTCCAGACTTGTAAGGAAGATTCGTCAACAGAACAAGACGATTCAGTAGCTCAGACGGAAGTTAAGAAGATTGCGAAAACCTATGCGGCGTAGTAAGTAATATGGAAAGTATACAAATTAATAAAATAAAACAAATATTAAAACTAATTTTATCAAAAGAATCTTATATAGTTTATTTGAACATGAATTGAAAATTTTTTTATTTATAATTATTTATTGGCCAAGCGTGGAGTTTTGACAAAAGTTTGAAAATATACTCCAAGCACTAATAGATATCGCTATAATCATGCATGTTTTTGCTTGTTTTCAGTTGTTGAGGAGTTGCCCACTTTCATTTATGCAATTACCACCTAGTTGATTCCAGAGTGCTACCTGGAGACGCCTGGTACTATTTACAATTGTATTTTCTATTTTATTTAAAGTTTTTTGAATTTTATTCTCATAGTAATGATATTTAAAATATATTAAATTGTATAGTAATGTTATTTTCATATTTGTCTTTTGTGAAATATTTTTATAATTTTAATAAATTTATGGATTAAAATTACTTTTTTTTTCATAACGCCATCTGTGATCTACAGAAAGTAAGAAATTACGCCATCTATGGGCATTAATAATAATTACAAAATCTTTGGTCAGGAGAAGTGAGGCGAGGGGAAAGGGGAGTTACTTTGACAGCGTTTCGCCATGTATGAAAAAGTGTTACTCTTTTTTTATATGGGCTAGTATGGATCGTGTCCGTTCTGTACCGTATCTATTCTGTGACAAGCAGTTAATTAAACGGATACTACGCAACCATTAGTCTCTTGAAAGCATTGATGCTAAATTTGTTTTTTAATCAAATCGATATGATGTTTCTTTCTTTTATTTTTATTCAAATCGATGTTATTATAAATAGGATGGTTATTACTTTTAATTCTATTAACACTATTAGTATTGAAATTGAAATGAAAGGCTGATTTCAAAAATTTCAATATTTACTGTTTGTTTACAAATATTACTTGATTTATAAAGTAATTTAATATTTTATAAAATTTGAAGAATATTTAATGTATTATACAAATATTTATATAAGATATATGTAAGGAGAATATTATTTTGATGTGGAAATGTTAGGATACAAGTGAAGCTAATTCTTGATAAACTCACTTTTGTACCTCACTATGACTTGCATTTGTTTTTCCGCATAGATAATAAACAAATTATATAAAAACAATAGAATACGTAATATAAATAACTTGAATAGGTATCGATATTCCTTGATTAATTTACCCCACTGTTACCATTAAAAATATGTCACATTCCGTATTTACTAATGCTACAGAATATCAACTGAGATCGTTTTATTTGTAACTGAAATTGCAGAAATTCGACACAAAGTTTAAATGATAGTACTGTACATAGATAATTAGTAATTGGCTACTCTACTACAATGATGATAGTTCCTGAATATTTCTTCCTACTTTTGTTAATACACTTATTTAAAACATAATTTTTACTGCGACATCCTATATATTGATTTGTAAAGGTAAAATCAGTTCTTAATGGTAAAAATATAATTAAAAATTTGAAGAAAGGCAAAGAAAGAAGAAATGTAGAAAAATTTTTGGATAAGTATTTTTTAACTAAATTTACTAAGGCGTTATTAAGAGGCATCTAAACCAAAAAAAGATAAATATAGGTTTTTGGATTTAAGTTTGCTGGGATAAATATATTGAATTGTTATATGAAAATGGATAAATATATGAAATTTATTGTTGCAAAGTTCTTCGTCTAAATGAAAACTCAAATTTTGTTTGTGTAAAAACTATTTTGAGACTGCAAGTCCCAGCATTTTATTGATTTTCGCATAATTTGTAAATTGTACACCGCTCAATTGAATCATTGTGAGTTCCTATATAAAATTATGTGAAATATTTACAAAATCATAATTACTAAATCATAGCAAACGCATATTTGGCAATGTACCATATATATTATATATATATATATATATATATATATATATATATATATATATATATATATATATATATATATATATATATATATATATATGTTTAACGGTGACTTGACAGTAACTATTGATTTGACGTGACCCTGCTGTCGTATAAAAAATATCTTCCACGATTTCCTATTATGTATTTTGATCAAAAGAAAAACTAAGCTAACGGTTTGAAATCAATAGGAATTTGCAGTTATTTAACTATCAACCAACCATGACGATATTATACAAGTGGAACTAATGAGAAGCGTTCCGATGTAGTAATTTAATAATTTCAGCAGAAGATTATGCCAGCTATTAATCGTTTATAAGTACTTCTACGATTGAACTAAGATATTTTAGATAAACATGAAAACTCTTTTGTTATTTATTTCAGTAAAAATGGTTTTCCCTTTGGATGAGCTCAGTTAGTCAAAATACATTATTAAAAAACAATATTCAGTTAATAAAATATTTTTTATCATGACTGGTAGTCATATAATTATTCACAATTAAAAAAATGAAAAAACGTTTAATGACAAAACATGTTAAAATTATTACTAATCATCTGATATAAATCATGAAAGAAAATATTGATATAAAAGTAAAGTTATAATTTGACGAGATTTAATGAGTATAACTCAGTAAAAGGTGGAAATGCAAAACTGTCTATCAGTAACGAATAGAAATGATTAAATAATACATACGGGTTACGAAATGGCTTCAGTGTTCTTGAGGCCACAACAACAAACATGATAAAAAATTGTCAGTAAATGTAAATAACAATTCGGACTATATTGAGATTATATATTATAATAATATACACAAACCGCTAAAATTTATTGTATTTTATATAATTAGAGGCATTAGAAAATTAATTAGACCTAGAATTAATTCAATTACATCATGGTATTCGTTAACTTAATACGTTGTAAATTTGGTTGTCTACAGAAGTCTACCCTAAGAGGGTTATTGAGCAATATAAATAAATACGAATTGAAAATCAAAATCAAATATATTAACTATTTTTATTTTAGCATTCTATTTATTATTTATTTTAGTTATTAGTTATTTTTATTTATTAATTATTTTAGTATTCTTTAATAACTTCTTAACACTGACTTTACTCTCGACAAGCATAATACTTCAAAATATTTAAATTTCCAAACGATAAACCTCATCGTTGCCTCTTTTTATAGTTTATCGGGAAATGTTAGTCAGATCTACACGGAGTAAGGTTTAATGTAACAATGATCCCGCCCCAAAGTTCACTTTCAAATAATAAAAAGGCCAACTTCGTTAATTCCTTTTTCAATGGAAGGACTAATGTAAAGATTCATGCATCGCTTCCTTCGGCTGGTTTTCGGAAAAATCGTTCATTTCGCTAGTATGTAATAAAGTGTTCATTTCGCTAGTATTCCGTAAGAAATGAAAAGTTTCGAAATATTGAGCTAGCTATGCGAAGTGAAAATGAAGTTTGATGAAAGCAAAACGAAGTGAAAATGCAGATGGTGTTTCATGTTTATAGTCGTGATTTACATATGTTTTGCGCAATGTAGATTAAAGCCGACTAACTAATTTGTTTCTATTTTTCTTACACCAGATAGGATAATCATAAGATAGCAGTCATAAGTTATAAGAAAATAAATTGTAAGCAAGCTTATTTATGAAAGAAAATCTATTGTGTTGAAAAACGTAAATATCCCCCAAATATTGAAAATCCTCTGCTAAAGTTAAAGTTTAAAGTAAAACTTCTTAGTACCTAATTACTTAGTAGTCATTAATTATCAATAAATAATTTATTGATAATTAAGGTAATATGCAGGTATTTTTTGTAAACTTCGTTTCATATAATTCATGTTATATTATGTAAATTTTACTAATGTGGTTTTCTAATGGAACGTCAAGTTTATTCATAATGTATGTCACAATATTATTTCAAAGTTGTTTTATTGAAAATAATAAAATAACTAACAGTGCATATATATATATATATATATATATATATATATATACATATATATATATATATATGTATATATGTGTGTGTATATATATATATATATATATATATATATATATATATATATATATTTATATATGTAATGTATATATTCCTAATTACGACTGATATAAAAGAGAGAAAAACTTTTATTTCAAATCGAAGAGTAAATGACGATTGGATAACGTGACATCAATGAAATGTTATGGATTTACCTCTCTGTGTTTCGTACATAGGTCGGAAGTTTTATTTTTAAAAATAAACACTTCTATTAAAATAACATTCACAATTAATCATCACGTAGTGTACGTGATGATTTGAAACCTATGTATTGGTAAAGAATTTAATTAAATTATTAGATTTATTATTAATTAGAAATAATACTATATAACGTAGTGTGATTTAATTGTAATGGAAATTACCAAAATATTATACGTATTTAACTTTCGTTGTATAAATTGAAAGGAAACAATTTGAATGTGTTTAGGAATTAAACCAATTAAAAAGTGCTTGAATATTCCTCCTCTAACGAAGGCTCATGAAGCGAGTATTGAATATATATAATTTTTAAAAAATACCCCGTTCAAGGCAACCCGTCGAATTTCACGAAAAAATTTCATAAGCGAGTCTGAAGCATCCTGAGTCACAGTGAATTTCGAATTATTGAAATAAAAGGTAAAGTTATATTTAAAAAAAAAAGGTTTATTCTCAGTCGGAAATTATGATATTAGACTTTGTAATTTCGGAACTGTTTTACCAAAAAAACAGCACAAAATTCCGTAATTTATGGACGCGTAACCGTATTAAAATATGGTCAAAACTGAGCATGTTGACGTAATAAACAAGTTTGAATAATTGAAAAGTGGCAAGAAATAGTAAAGAAATGATTTAAAGAAAACAAAGTTTAATTAATTATTAACATCGATTAGGTTGTTAATTAAAATTATGCAATAAATCCTTTTGACATATGAAAAAATTTATTACTCTTCAGTCATAAATTTTAAAAAAATTCAATAAAATATAGTTAAATATAAAATTTGTTACAACATATTAAAATAGTATATTTATTCCATTGAATCTGAATTGACTAGTAGTTTCGAGTTTAACAAAGTTTACGAAAATTAATTTCAGGGACTAAGTTTTTGGAGTTTACTCCTTAAGAATAGATTTCATTGACAGCACCCGGTATGAAGTTTTTTGGGGAATCAAATCAGAAGTTCAGAACTTTAAAAAGAGTGTAACAGTTTTTAAATTTTTAATATAGGAGGTAATGTCCAAAAGTACTCATCCTATTTCAATAATTCTTTCATCAATATTTAGAAAGTATCTTCAGGATAGACATAGGTTGTATATGATCCCATTAAACAAAATTCTCATATATTGCCAAAAAGCTAAATTTTCTAAGTTTGGATGCAGGAGGTAATCTCCGAAACTACTCATCCGATTTCAAAAATTCTTTCACCAATATTTCGAGAGGACCTTAAGGGTGGACATAGGTTGTATATTATCCTGTGAAAAAAGTTTCATATATTTCAAAAAAATAAAATTTTGTAAGTTTGGATGTAGGAGGTAATCTCCGGAAATTCTAATCCGATTTTAAAATTTTTTTCACTAATACTTAGAAAAGACCTTCAGGATAGACATAGGTCATTATCCAATTAAAAAAATATTCATAGAAACCAGTGCAACGGAAGTCAACGAATAAACAGTCGAGCGAATTCGTTTCTTATGAATGCTGCCTTAACGGTAAGAGATATATATTGACGGATGATATTCATGTTTATATTGATAGATGATTTTTATATTTATATTTATATATAGTGTTATCTATTTTATACATTCCAAGACAATCCTAATTAAGTGGAGTAAACTCCACTGGTGCGCCGGAGCTGAAACGCACAATGTTTTTTTGCCTTTATAATAATAGATATGAACTATTAAGGTATGTATTACTATGTGCGCTCTCATTATTAAAGTATGTGCGCTCGTCTATGTGCTTTTGGAAGGATAGTTTATAAATATGTATTAGGCCATTGTTAGAGAAAAACTTGCTCTAATTGATTTACGTATAAAATTAACTCGTGTGTTCTGTTCTTTTTTTGTGTAAATTTACATATGCACAATATATTGTTTTTATTAAACAATGTTTTATGTATATATGAAAGTCGAATTTACTGTACCCAATGGTCACAGAAAGCAATACATATACAGATATATGTACATATATTCGGAAAAATATCAATCTTGTCTTACTTTTGAACGACATCTAACCTACCTAACCTTTGAACGATATCTTACGAAAAAAATAGAGCATGAAATTGACTTGGTCCTTTGCAAAACGCTTCGAGGGAAGTGACATTTTCCTTGTCGTGTCAGTTCGTTTCCGGGCAGACTCGGATCACCATCAAGAATAATGATACACTGTGTTAAACTTTTATTTACAAAATTATTAGGACATTCATGTTGTAAGAAAATAAGGGTTGTATATATATGCAGATTACAGAAGTGTTGAGAAATATGTCAAGCGAAATAACTCATTTCTTTCAAACCTAAACTTTTTACTGAATTGTTCTAAAAAGAGTAATTTTAAACATTTCCGTATTAGAGACATCCTTATCCACCTTAATACAACTTTATAGATATATTAAGTAAAAATAACTAAACGACTCTAAAGCCTTTGTTTGTATAAGTAAGTAGGAAGATCTTAGTTAATCATAGGGATGTAGTTAGAAGATCTAAATGTTTACATATAAATTTTAATTAAACTTTCTTTGTTTGGAAACTTTAAAGCAAGGTCGAGAAATTTAGTAAATGCTCCATAATAAATAACCACTGAAATGGTTTAAATAATAGAAAATGCTCTCACAAACTAACAAAGAAACAAATTGAATCTGAGCTCAAACGCAAGTTTAAAATTCTAGATTTCAACTGGCGCGAACAATATAATTAGCAACACAAACTCACGAAAGAATAATTTACGAACCGTGTTATTTTCACGTTTAATCAATCTCATCGATCCAGTGGTTTTCGGCTACAAATTTCCTCGAAATTAATGCTACTAGAAAGGTTGTATAATCACATAATTTTTATAATGTCGAAGACTAATATCATATCGAACCAGCACACGGGTATTGAATAATATTTTTGAAAGGGTGGCAAATAAGCATTTTAAATAAAACAATGAATTTTCGTAAATATCTAGTGCATTCTGGAATTTAAAGTTTTGCAATTATTTTAAAATAAGTCATTTGACATGCAAAATAAAAATTTGAGAGTCGATTTCCTTAGATTCCTTTTTAGCTAAAAACCTAATTTACTTAGCATGCCACAAATAAACGTGTGATTTTTATTTTCGAAAACAATTTTATTAGCTTTTCAGTGATAATTTTTACATTCCAGTAGAGAGAAAAACCTTTTAAAAGCAATGTCTGCTTTTCAGTATACTTTTCCGAGTCATTTTGTGCCCTACGTTTGATTCATGTCATTGTAAATTGCTATAGAATTTGCTCGTATCATGTGAAGGAAAATTCTCTTTAGCCAAGATATAACAAAATATTTTTATATACACAAAATATTTTTATATCACCGTCAAATATTTTTTAGGTGGTTGATGTGATTACTTTCATTAGTTTGTATCAATATTAAAGAGGATATTTTTCTACTATGAAATATTACGCACACTAATATGATTAAAGATTCTAATGATAAATTTGTAATAAGAAGTAATTATGTAAGTATAGAATGATCGGTAAGTAAATGAACAAAATTCCAATTTGCCAGATAAAAGCCTTTTAAGTACAAGTAAAACTCACCAAGCGAGGGTTCCATAGAGGATTAGTTACATTTAAGTATTAAATTTTATTTTGTATAATAAATTAATCACATATATTGCTAATATTTTTCGACATGTAAATATGTTGCTTGGTGTATCTTTAACAGGAACAGAGTATCGCGCATTTCTCAAAAATTGAGAGTAACGCTCTTTTTTCCAATTTGACTTGAGCACTTTAAAAAAACACATTTTTGTGGACATTTTCAGCAATATCTCTAGAACTTACAAATTCTGATATTAATAGTTGTGTAATACTTGTAAGTAGCACCATAAATTGATTTTTCGCAACTTATTTAAAATCTGAAAGCAAATTAATATTTTGTTTACCTCCTCATAAATCCACATAAATATTTTTAACTGTAAAATATTAAAATTTACGAAGTATAACATGGTTTGTCACTGCACCGAATATCACCTTATATTAATTCTGCAAAAAATGTAGGTACACCGGAGTGATCTTATGAGCAATCCATTTTTTTTCCTTTTGACGTAAGGAACATTAAAAATTTTAATTAAAAATTATACTATTATCAACATATTAAAACATTTAAATGCCCTTGTAAGTATTCTCACGGTACACCGAAAGATTTATGTTGTCATCTTGAACAACAGCGACCAATTCGCACTGCGACAAGAGGGAAACGAAAAGCTCTCTGGTTATCCACTTATCATATGTGTATATATACACACACACACACACACACACACACACACAGTGTGTGTGTGTGTAGAGCGTACCGACCAAGAAAACTATAATGAAATAACAGTCTATAAATTTATGAATATGATGGTGGTACACTCGTAGCAAGGGGTTATCTGTTGTCATTGATTTTTTTTTTGTTGATGTAATTATCGAAATGCCTTCCATGGTAGTAAGAAGTATTTTAATTACACGGTTACTACCAATGAAGGTGAGAAGAGAATTATTTTTTAAACCTATACAAATAGATAATATTAATTTTTGAAGTATTTTTTTTCATTTCTAATTCTTCTCTATCTCTTTTATTACTCAGATATATTCTGTGTTCGTAGATAAGGAAAATTTAATACTGTGTAATTAGCGTTGATAGATCTAATTTTTTTGTTTGTTTTATGTGTATAGGGTGTCTGTTTGATATCATCTTTTTAATGGAATTTTTACCTTCATTAGGAACCTTCATCAGGAACGTGCCAAAACAACATATTATACGACTTAATTGGAAGCTGTAAGGTAATATATGGTTAGGTTCAACAATATTAATTACATGACAGAACATCATTTATAATTTTTGCCTTAAAACTTGAGGTTTCATTAAAAAAGTAATTATTTATAATAATTTTATCTAAATACGACATAAGATTTAATTGTGTTTGGGTAAAACATTTTCTGTTAATTATTTCTTGACTGTTTTATGTTTATTCCTCAATTCATTTGCGTGGGAAGCGTAATTTCATCCTAGAATCTAATGAATTATTTTAAGATTCCATCTGTGTATCAAAATATAATTTACCAATACCTAATACGGTTTGTCAATACCTAATACGGTTTGCCAGGAAAATAATTATAAATAACAAGTAATATTTCTTAATTTTGGTAAACATTATCTTTGTTCATTGTGAAAGAACCAAACAGTAGACAACCGTTTAATTTCAGGACGATAATGATATCGCCCATTACAATGTCGTAAATATACAGAGATGTTCCTTGATTAGAGTATTTCTATCAAGTTACAATGCTGTCACATAATCCTGGAGCAGTTCTCTTGCATTGCTTGCTCACAAATATAAGTAAGACAAGATTGATTCCATACACACATTCGACTGAAAGTTCAACGAACACTCCTTTTCCAGTAGGCATAGATAACCTACAAAGCTTAATTCAGTGAATCCATAATAAACAGTAAACCTAAACCTAAAAGGTATTTTATATAAGACTTCTGAAACCGACTAAAAAGTTATACAAAACAATGAAAAGTCGTAGCAAATAAATATTGGGTTGTTTAATTTTGAAGAGAGGAATTTTGAAAAAGCTTGTTTCTTAAATTTGTCGCTTTAGAACTAATCTATGCAAAAATTATGTATATTTGTTGAAAAAATATGTAATAAGACATGAAAAATGGAAATTTGTACTTTTTTGTTACACATGTTAATTATATTATTTATTAATACATATGAAAATGTATTTTCTTAGCAAAGATTTTTAGAATATCGCAGTTGTACATGCTGCATTTTAGTTCCCAAAATTATTGCATTTTAGGTTTTCATAGTGAAACGAAGTGACTTTAGGATTACATGTCAACCCGTCTGTCAGTCTCAAACTTTCAACAGTTTTAGATCTATATATATGTAGATATTTTTCGTGGGAATCTCAAGAATTGCATCATAAAATATATATATATATATATATATATATATATATATATATATATATATATATATATATACATATATATATATATATATATATTTAATGAACATATATAGATTATTTGCGTATCATATTTAAAGAGGTATCATTAGATAAGTTTAAAAAAATGAAATTGACGTTTTATTTTGTTGCTAACTGTACACACGACGTCTTTCGCATGTAATTCGGAAAAAAATTGTTATTTTTTTCTCTCATATGTTGGTTTTGGGTATAAACTCTCACCCTACCAAGGTCATCGAAATCCGTCGAAAAGCTTTCGAATTAACATTTTAGTTAACTTTTAACAAGTATATCAAAAGACATGACAACTTCGGAACTCTACTTATTGAGTGTCCCAACGCGCACGGGACCATTTTTTTAAAATATATCCTTAAAAAAATGGTCCAGTGCAAGCTATGGGAGTATATTAATAATACAAAATATGTGTTTCTATGAAAAACGCAAGCAATATAATTTACAAAAAAAATGTACCCAAACATTTTGAAAATTTCTGTATTTTAATGGACCAAATACTTTTCATATTTTGAGGTCCACGTGTTAAAACGCACGTGTTAAATTCTTCTTAAAGCCCAACATATTTGAACCATAATTTATGAGGTTTTCGTGTAAGTTGAAGCGTTTACTCAGTTTTAATGGCGGGTTATCATTTAAACGCAAAAGTAGAGAGGATTGTTTATTAAATGATTTCATAGACAGTAACAAGTAGTATGATCTGTTCGCCTAAACTGCATAAGTATAAAACGTAGATAGAGAATTTTTTGAGAATTCTGTAATTCTTTCACGCACGCACACACACACACACGCGCACACACGCGACACGCGCACACGCGTATACGCGCACTCGCGCACATACGCACACACGCACACGTACAGACACAAATACATACATATATATAGGATGCTTGAGGGAGTGCATTCAGCTGAAGATACGACGACTAACATACTTGAGGCTGCCATTTAAGATTTTGATCGACCAAAAGACGAAGAAGTGTATCATTTAATGTTAGATACGGTCGATCTAATACCCTAATTTTAGAAATCAGTCTTTGGCTACCAATTATAATAGTTTGAGACTTAATTGGATTAACTGACAGACCCATTTTATAAGCCCACTGGCAGATTGAGGCGAGGTCTTCATTGAGCGTATTGATAACGGTTGCTATGGAGTTTACATCAACATGGGTATATATTTGTTAATTATCAGCATACAGATGATAATTACTATGTATATTCTCAATAACCCCACCAAAAAATATTGGAAAGACGAGTGGAAAAACAACCCCTCCTTGAGGCACACCAGAGAGTAAGTTCGTCCATTTGGAGAACGCGTCTGAAGACTCCACATATTGCCGACGTCTATATAGATATGGGCAGAACCATTGCAATGAGTATTGAGATGTATTAAAAAATTTCAGACAACTTAGTATAATATCAAAGTCAACGGAGTTGAATGTACTACTGAGATCAAGATACACAAGTATTGTGAGTTGAGTGTTATTCATGGCAAAACGTATATCATCTGTAATTTTCACTAACGCTGTTGAAGTACTATGACAAGTTTTTAAACGAGATTGAAGTTGATTTAGATATTTGCAAACTTTAAGATATCGAACAAGTTGGGCATGGACTATGGGTTCAAATATTTTTGATAGAAATGGTAGTGTGGGTCGAAAATATTTAGGATGTACAGGTGACAATGTTTTTGGTAAGGCTATTATATACGCTTTTTTCCATTCAGAAAGGAAAATGGCAGTTTTCAGAGATGTGTTAAATATGTCAGTAATAATAGGGGTTGAAATATCAAAGATAAGTCTCAGGGTTTTAATGCTTAGGCCATCGCATCCTATAGAATTGTTTTTTTTTATCGCCAGAAGATGTATTTTAACTTCCAAAACATAGGATTATTAAATGCGTAGTTAGATTTTAAATGCGTGGTTAGAACTCTTTAATGTTTCCGACTTAACATTTGGGCCAAGTAATACGGGAGCTTAGCAAAGAAAAAGTTCAACGTATTAAGGTTAAGCTGGCAATACACATCAGTATGAGAATTACCAACTCCTAGAGTACCAAGGAAATTTCAAATGTTTAGAGAAGAGCATTTACGTATGGAAGTGGAGATGTAATGCTTTTTAGCATTTCTACATATTTGTGTACATCTCTTCCTAAACACTCTAAATGTCTCCCAGTTGAAGTACTGGTGTTCGTTTTATATTTGACTTTGGCTCGATCACGCTTAACCATAACTTTGTTGATGGAGTTAGTAAGCCATGGGGCTTCCTTCCTTTTAATGTTCACTCTTTTAATGGGTGCCTGTTTATCTAAGAGCTTGTTGATACGGTTGTTGAATTTAACTATTTCATCAACCCTTAAAGCATATTAATAACATTAGTATTTCTACGTTAAGAAGATAATAACGTTGCGGAAATATAAAATATGGCTCGTATGAAAAATTAAATTTGTAATATATATAGTAAACTAGTACTTTTTAAGTAAATCAATAATTATTTTTTAGTAGAATATTTTTTTGTGCTTGATCAAATTTTGTGACCATCGGTTTTATTATTGGTGTAAAAAGCGGATAACCTTAATCTGGCTTGCTCTAACTGTACAGGACGTGTGATGTATTCCTTGCAGCCATCAGGAAACATCACAACAATTCTTTCATAGCGTGTATAGCAGTTTTTGGCCTGGAAGATTGCACGAGCCTCGGCAAAAAATAACTGACGGGGTCGAATTATCTATTCCGTGATGTGCATGCCAGTTCCCTTTAACGCTTTTGTTACCGACCATTCTTTCTAATGGCGTTCACTTTAAGCGAATTTGACGACTATTTGTCTCGGAGTCTTTCGTTACATATTTGCAGCACCCAGACGGTAGCAAGAATCCAGGTTGACTTCACTTATTACGGAATAGTCAAATTTATCAACGACGACGCTAAGAGCGTCTGATGCCAGAGTAACAGCAGCTTCTACCTTCACGCCGTGGATGAGAGTAGTATTTTTATTCTCTTTGCCTCTAGGTCCTGTACACGGTGCTCCAAATCATTGTAAAAAGTTAAAAGCGAATTTATCATATCCTGAATTTGACCGCGGAACTGCTTGAAATCATTGGAAAGAGCCTCGACTGAGGGTGAGTGAATACTTGAGATTGGTAATAGGTTATCAATCTTCTTTTAAAAGTTGTCCAGTCCAGACTTATATGTAGCAGTTATGCCCGTTTGCACCACACAAAGTCAGAACTCAGTCGGACTTACTGGCAGTTAAAAAGCTATTTTGTATGGATATTCTTATTCTACTCAGAAATACTAATGTTATTAATACGCTTCGGTTCCATTTATGAATATTCATATTTACTTTCTGATATTTTGTGGTCGTACATAGATGCTCATGCATGTATGTATGTAGATATATAGGTTTATATTTAGCTTCATTAATTGCTGTAAACGTCTGTTTCGATTTCACAAATGAGATATTATTGACATTGATTTCATCCTAAGTTCATGATATTCTGGACAACATCAGTGCCGAGAGGAATGCAGTACTCATCTTTGTGTATGGATATTAATATATTAATAAAATTCAGAGTGCAGTGAAAAGTAAAGAGAATGTTAGGCGTGGCTGTGAATGCCGCGAAAATTCAAATTGAGCACTCATTTTGTCTTTTTATTATTTTATACTTTTTAGTGAGCATTTCATTCGGTGGTTGTTTTAGATCGGTTAAATTTTTTGGTAAAATTGATTACCTTCGCTTTAACAATTTTAAAATTAACAATAATACACAAACCCTCATTTGTCAAAACTGGTCGAGTAATATTTTCTCCATGACGAAACATCTAAATTCAAATACACACCCACGTATACCCATACTGGGTACATCATAACATTTTATTTTTAGCCTTGCTATGGTCTGGTAAATTACAACAAAATGTATTTCATTCTTTACATAAAAGATACATATGGTATCTTTAAGCCCTTTTTCTTAATAACACACTTAAATTCCTTCAATTCCTTCACATACAGAAATGTACACACACAAACACATATACACGCACACACATGTACATATATTACATATATGAGTAAATAATATATGTGTATGTATGTATATTTCAAATACATATATATATTTTAAAGATACTGCGTTTGATATCTTAGTATTAGCTGATTTGTTAGTTGAGACGCTCAATATAACTATATTTTAACAAACCATATGTTTGTGTGGATATCTACAGCACATTATTTTATGGGAAAAATAAGCTTATATTATACAATTTTAAATTTCCTTTACATTTACCTCAATTAACGATATCTCAAAGAAGCTCAATGATGTATTTAATTAATATTATATATTTTTTTCTGTCTGCATGATCTTTTTTTGATTTTAATTCGATTTTAAGACAAAATTTACAATTTTTCGAATTCTTGTCCCTCTATCTGTGTAAATAGGCGAAAAAATTAATGTTAAAACGGTTGATAATTTGTCAAAAAAAAAAATTATAGCTGTATATAAAACAAAATCATATATATTAATACGCTAAGGTTAAGATGTTACACTCCCTTTTTAGAAAAAACCTCACAACTAATCCACATAAATTATATATCATTTTATAGATAATTGCTTACTCTACCTGCATCCACAACTAAAAAATTTATTATTGCTATTGTTTTTGCAAATTAATTAATTATTAAAATTATATACACAAAACAGCAATGCTGCAAAATAACGGCTCAACGTCAATATGATTGACAGTCGGTAAAATTTTTGTTTAATTTCAAATCCACTCACGCATAAATAAAGTGGCGCTTTAGCTCAATGCTTTTGATACTTGCGTCTCTATAGGTCAATTTTAGTAAAATATTTGTTTGATCTGTCATCTGAGCTTCATAATGGAATAAATAATAATGCGAAGACTTCGCACGGGTCACGCTAGTATTAAAAAGTGATTTAAACTTTTTCAGTTATAAGTTGAAATATTTTAAATTGAAAGAGAGTCGCCTATAGTCTAGCGCAAGACGCTCTGTCATCGTCATTTCGCTCATTCATACATAGGACGCCCGCGCCCCTTTCACTTCACGCAGCGCAAGCAATCCTGGGTATTTGATGTGTGTTATCGCGCGGCGTGTTTTTTATAAAATTTATTTTCATTATTTTGCTGTATACGTTGTTGATTCTCCTGTTTGAATATTTGTATTAGATTTAACTCGACTCGAGGTCGGTTTCATTTAACTATTTCAAGCTAACATTATTTGAAGCATTATTTAAAGGGCTTTTATATATTTATTCGAAAGTTACTGATTTTTTTAAAATTTTAATCATTAAACTTTCAAAAAAATATGTTGGGAAAATTTTATTTTAATAGCAATCCCTATTAAAATCGATATCGATTTTACAAGTAGCTTAACTTACTCATTCATAGAAGTGTTTTATAATTCTTGGGAATTCGATTAATTATCTTTCAGTAAGAAAAAAATCTTAGCTCAAATTAAATTAAATTAAAAAAAATTAGTTCCCATATGGAACTAATTTTTTTAACTCATATTTAAGATCAAGCTTGAAGAGTATTTATTTTTCATGACAGAATTCAGGGGAATATCAAAGCAGTTTACAAGGAATGTTTTTCGTAATTTACAAATATTTAGCAAATTTAATTCTACGCCAGTTAGAAATTCTGGAATTTTAATTATATATAACTATTAATATCGAAATTCATGCGAATAATAGAACTTTTACTATACAAATGTTTTTTTTAAATATGGGACTGAGCAGAGGGAAGGTAAACTTAAAAAAGTTTTGAATTTTAAAATACAAATATATATAAAACTACCAAAATGGTTTT
Source organism: Druceiella hillmani (assembly GCA_039881145.1). NCBI lineage: Eukaryota > Metazoa > Arthropoda > Insecta > Lepidoptera > Hepialidae > Druceiella > Druceiella hillmani. Next base: position 1,021,581 of record JAYKKI010000070.1, read on the forward strand.
GCCTTTCATCACAATGTGCAATATAAATTTGGTAAATAGCATATAGTCAGTTTTAAAAGTGAGGAATCAATTGATACCGTGTCTATTGTTGCAAAAATTGAGAGTTATTTCTAAATGATATCATTTATTTTTTTTTAATGCATTATTAAACAATTTTTACTGACAGTAAAAATTGTTTAATAATATATTGCCCATCCCACATGCTGATCAGAAGATTAGGTTAAACAAAACTGTCGAACGACAAAATCGCAAGCAATTGCTACCAAAAATAAACTAATAATCTTTCGTAAACAATAGCCTCATATAGCTCTGTTTAGGCAAATCTTTTTTCTCTCATATTTCCCTGGTTTATAAATTCCTTAATATTACATATATCGAAGTGCTATCTTATCGCTGCCTATGATGTTTATAAACATTTGGTTTATAATATAAACATTTGGTATGCTGATGTTTATAAACATTTGGTAAACATATTATTTCATTTTATGTTATCGTAATTTAATACAAAATTTATTCTAGCTAAGCATTAAGATCGAATATTGACATTTGAATTACATGAAAATGTTTTTCTGTAAAATGTTTAACAAAGTAAATAATAAATTTAAGTAAACTCATAAACGGTAATCACTAACATATCGCATTTTAGTTACCCGCACGCTATCATTAGACAGTCTACAAGCTTGAAATAACAAAAATTGTATTCGACGAATTTCATATTACGTCCATCGTCTAATCTGATATAATTCCGGCATGTTTATCCTTGTACAAGGTTTCTTTCTCTTGGCAGGTCGACATGACGCAAATCAAGCTGAAATATTCCAGTCCTCGGAGCACAGCCCGTGGAGCATAATTAATATGACACGGCGAGGACAATTTTCTATAAATAAAAAAAGAATTTCCGTTAGCAGACACTTATCGTTTTTTTACTGCACATAATGGTTGTTATTTTTATCTTCGAGTTGGTTTACTCTAGTTTCGGTCGATGTTTAGACCGTCTGTGAAATATGGGTTATAGTTAAGCAATATAGAGCATATAAAGCAACTGTGAGAGATGTAATGAAGTCAGTTAGGAGAGAGGCCACTAACACTTTTTCCCTGAATAGTGAAAATAATTAAATACAATGACATTATTTTTTACTGCGAATAATAACTCAGGGTCCTCGATGTGATGGAGTTGCTCCAAAATTATGAGTAATCTATGCATTTATTAACACATATCCTAAAAGTGAAAGGTTTATGATAAGAACTGGTTATCCTAAGGCAGAAAGTATATATTTATATTCACATATATACATATACATATATATATGTATAGTTATATATATATATATATATATACATACATATATATATATATATAAATATATAAATATATATATATATATATATATATATATATATATATGTATATTGGAAAATTTGTTCCCAGATTCCAGCCTAATTTGAGATAGGATTTTTCTTACTAATAGATAATTAATCGAATTTCCAAGGATTATAAAACACTAGAAGTATTTTATATCAAGGAGTGAGTTTAGATACTTGAATAGTTTAGTTACTCGAATGAGCAAGTTTGACAACTTGTAAAATAAAGCCAATGTAATAGAATAGAATCCTTATTAATATTAAATTTTTCCAGCATATTGCTTGAAGTATCAACAATTAAAATTTAAAGAAATCAATAACCCTCGAATAAATATTTAAAAGCACTTTAAATAATGCTTCAAATTTTGTTAGCTTGAAATAGTTAAAAAAACGACAACGAGTCAAGTTAAATCTAATAAAAATATTTAAACAGAAGATTCAAAAACGTGTCCAACGAAATAATTAAATGAATTATATAACAAATACGCAAAAACACGTAAAACATACCTAGGATTTCTAGCGTTGCATGAAATCAAAGGGGCGCGGGTGTCCTATGAACTAATGAGCGAAATGATGATGACAGACGCAACACGCTAGACTATGGGCGACTCCCTTTCAATTTAAAATATTTCAACTTTTAACTGATTTATATCTCAGCTCCTGTTCATCTGATTTTTTTGAAAAAGGGGCAAATTACTTTTTAATATTTTGTTTTACATGCAGCTTTATTTTTTTTTGAAAATCATAAACCATTTTAACACTATTTCTTATTACTATTTACGTATATAGAGAGACAGGAGTTCCAAAAATTAGATAGTAGATTCTGTCTTAAAATCGTATATCTCAGCAGGGCAAGAAAATATTATAAAGACAAAAAAATATATAATATTAGTTAGAAACATCATTGAACGTCTTTGGGATATCGTTAATTGAGGTAAATGTTAGAAAGGAAATTTAAAATTAAATAATATAAGATTATTGCTCTCATAAAAGAATATGCTATAATATACATACAAAGATATGGTTCGTTAAAATATAGTAATACTGAGCGTCTCAACAAGAATATAGTAATATTGAGCGTCTCGACATCCTAAATTGGGATATAAAACGCAGTATATTTAAAAAAATATATATGTATTCATAACTAATTATTTTCCCTACGCATGCAAACATTTCCACGAATTATTGTGTAACTTCTTGCATTACATTCCTTACACACATTATTTATTATATTCATCACGTTATTATTTAACTAAAAATTAAACTAACTTAACGTTTAAAAGCAACTAAAACACATATCGTTTTAATTAGTTTACACGATGTTACAATACAATGGCTCTGAACGGCCAGTTTAAACATTTAAATAAAATTTAGCGTCAAATCAACCTGTCAATTGAGGGTTTGATTAGACAATGCGTGAAATAATTTTCACTTTTCGAAAATTGTGGTGAAATTTCCTTGTTAATATTTCACACAACATATATGTATAAAATACATATATATGTAACAAAGACTTTAGTTATTGATACGTTGTTTACGTCAGTTTACTTCGTGAGTTAAAATATATATGGTTATTTATGTTCATAACTTTGAAGAATTTCTATTAGCTTTTCAATTTCACTTTCAAACTAAATTTCATTTTAAATAAAATAACGAGAAACTATATAAAATTTGCGTATTTTCTCAATTAAATGTAAAAAAAATAATTGAGTATTTTCTCAATTAAATGTAAATAAGCAAAATTAAGAAAACATACAACACACCAGGATTTTAAAGTCAACGGTATGTATTTTAATTCTTGTAACTTAGTAGATAAAAAAATACACCCATAAAAGTGAAAGTGTCAAAAAATATGAATTGCTAAGTATAGCTCATAATATTTCCTATTTTATTAGATACACATTGACATTTATGAATTGAAAAAAGCTAAAGATCAAAACATTTTTATTTGTCTCGTTTCCCTTGTCACTTTGAATTATTAACATGTTTTCCAAAAATTTTTAACTATGAAGTAAAAGTTCAAATGGTCGGATTAAGTAAACAAAAATATATGTTACTATGTGCAGTAACGTACCGATTAAGTACAAAACTTCATAATTTTTATAGAGGCTAAAATTAAAACTTCGCCAACAGAATAAAACCAAATATTTCACATATGATAAAATAGTATAATACTTTCTGTAGAATTAAGATTATAAAAAGAATTAAAAAGTAAATGAAATGGAAAAATGGAAATGCATAAATTGAATTAGAAATATACAATTTCTAAAATATTTCTGTCATTAAATAATTTATTCTCTTATATTTAAAAAAAGCAAAGCAATACAGCCCTGCACACAACGTTCCACAAACATACTTTTTGGCCCGTGGTCAACATTTCCGAATTTTATGGCGAGCCTTCAAGTATCGTTGTGCTACTTAAAATGAAAGATGTAATTACGAAACCGCTTCAAGTACACAAAAACTGTTAAGAACATGGCATGCGCATGCCATTGTAATAATTAAAATTCGTAAGCGGGTAATTGTTAACATTTAAGTGATGTAATTTATTTTGGGGACTGCAATATATTAGGGAAACGTACTTCACAATTTTTTCTTTGTTTACGTAGACACTCATTGTTCATTTATATATCGCTGCATTATTTATTTATTTATACTACGCTCAAAACGCGTAATATAACAATGCGTTATTTTTGTTTTTCTCAGAAAATAATAGATAATATGAGGATACGAAAACGTGAGACAAAAAAAATTGTTATTAAAATTTATTTCTGGAATTGAAAAAAATTTAAAATTGCACCAGTCACGAACCTCTTTCTATTCAATCAAGTCGTAGACTAAACAAAAGATGTCATCTAATTTTCTGAGCCTGAGAAAGTAATAATGAATATAGAAATGCTGAAACCATTGAAGTTTGTTAATACGTTGTTCCGAAAGATCAAAACAATAACCACCTCCATAGCCTAATAGAGTTCATAACAATGTTTGACTATTAAAAAATTATCTTGGGCTGTTAACTAAGAAAATTTTCGATCACTAGACCTAGAACTTTTCCAACTGAATGCAATGGGATAACTGCATCGTTTAATAACTGTTTTCGTAGAGCAGGTTGTGGTAGAGAAGCCAATACCATCGATAATCTGATAAATAAAAATCATAAAATTAAATTTAATATGTCAATTATTAGAAGTTTCTGAGTGTTAATAAACTATAATATAGATAGAATTAAAAGAAAATCGTACGAACAAATTGTCTCTCCCTTTTCGCTTTGTAACACTACTTTATCCTTTTATATTTAGTACAATAAAAAGGTTAAAATATTATAAAAGAATGTACCTTTTAAGGTTTTCTTCTGTTACATCCTAATTACATGGTATGGTCTCTACTTATTCTTTAAAAATAACAATACCGTTTTTAACCCGCTATTCTAAACACGTAAACGTGAAAGACTGCTATTTATATAACTACGAAATATGTGTACATTTTAGCCCTGATGTCACCAGTGGTAAGCTTGCTAACGCTAGCAGCGACTGGGTGCAAAACTGATGCCGTGCCAGTGCCGATCCCGTCTACTGAAAAATTCGTTCACATAATTTCCTGTATTCTTGAACAACAAGTGTTTTTACTGTGTGTAAATTAATATTATTAAATGTTATATATTTATTTATTATTTTGTTTGATTATCAATAAAATTATTTATGGACTATCATTTATACCAGTTTATGGATCAGTAAGCTGAATGTGTTTAGATTTTTAAAACTGAATTTGTTTAGAAAAATACTCCTCGAAATTATAACCAAATATTCACATTTCTACTGCATCTATTACTTTCGAAAGTTATTTTACATAGCTTATAGCTTGTGAGAAGCCAAACTCATCTAGCGCCGTGCACTATTATGATTATTTATATGTGTGTTTGAGGAGGTGAAAGGAGAGACAAGGGAGAAACCGCGAAGATGCTAAACTATTTTACGCACCTGATTCCCCAACTCCGTTGGCTCTAGCAAGCTGGGACCAGTGATTCTACTACGTAAGTCCAGTATGTATTTCTTATTTCACACATGATAATGATGATAGATCTGAGAAAGAACCAACACAGTAAGTTTTTTGCTATTTTTCAGGGCAAATTAACACATACGTGTTTATATATATATATATATATATATATATATATATATATATATATATATTATATATATATATATATATATATATATATATATATATATATATATATATATATATATAAATGTATGAAAATATTCTGTGTCGTTGACTTCAGCAAAAAGTGAGGTTATAGCAATTGTGTGTCTCATCAAGTTGCAATTAAACTAATAATATTGCTTTCTCGTCCTTGGTTAATTTTGATTTATTATGCAGTTTCAATTTTAATATCGACAAATTCGTTGCTTTCATTTTCTTCTTTGGGAAATATATTTTTAGGGGACGTGAATTTAAGAAAATAATTTCATGCTTTTATGTTAATGTGAATTCGTTTACTTTAATTTATTTTAACATACACTTTATTAACGTGTTCACACTAAAAATATGGAAATATAATGAAGGAATTAGTAGTAGGTAACTGAAAATATATGACTGTAATATAGTAAATACATGTTAAATATATTCAAAATAGATCACAAAACCAATATAGCTTAATAATAGGGAACATATGTGTAATGAGCAATATATGTCGAATGTATATAAGCCTATATAATAAACTATCTTTCTAAGTCAATATACTACTAAGTAGACGCAACGCTCTATGTTTATTAATACAGCAAAACTATATTTAATAAGATGAAATAATATTGTCCTCTTTGCTTAGAAAATACCTTTTTACATTCTCTCATTCATTTAAAATTTAATTTCATTGCGATTACACTCGCATTAATTTTTAAATGTGAAAATCAGATTAAATTGAAAAGAATAAATTAAAAAAAAACTGGAAAACAAGGAAAAGGTGTAAAATATTGAGATAAGTAATACTCTACATATTAACCCAGAATAGGGCATAATTCTTTAATAAAATAATCTAGATTAGTTTGGATATTACAACGTGATTATACTATTGATGTAAATTGTCTTCACAACTTACAATTTAAAAATTTACCGCTGCATTCCACTAGCGCGTTCTTTATTTACATATCAATATTACATATCTTGACTGGTATATTAAGCTATGTTTTCCTTTAAAAACAAATAGTGCACATTTATTATCAATTTCTATAAACGTAAACTGAAAGTATATATGTAGCAAGTAATAATTTTTATCAAAAAGTAGACAACGAATCCAGCTCTGTATATCTTGCTGACTCAACTGGGAAACTCCAATAAGTTTTCATTAACTTGCAGATTACTACAATTACATTCAATGTACTTTGGTGAAACATTATCTCATATTATTTGCAGTTTACTATAGAAATTGTTTCCAGCTGGTTTACCGAATTGAATTCTGTCACTCCATGTGCAAAAAAAGTTTTCTGTTGACCATTTGTACTTGGATTAATTGGCTCGTTTTTCACATTTTTTATTATTTCATGCTAATAAAATTTAATTCATTATTTAAAGGGTCTTTAAATGATTATTGTGTAGTTATTATTTTTTCTAATGGTATTTATCAAGTCTTCTAAAATTATATTGAAAATATTAAATCATAGTAGAGGCCATATTATATTTATTTACACTTCCATATACTTATCGGATTTAACAAAAGATTTTTATTTTATAAGTTACTATGCTGACTCATTAGAAAAATTATTTTATAACCCTTACAAATTCAAAATCATGCTATGATCTGAGAACTGAGTGTTTTCTTCACGATTAATTTCATGTCACTTATTCAAGAGCAAGTACGAACATTTTTTTTATCTCAACATAACAAAGTAACACTGCCGGCGTAGTTTACAAGACATATCTTTCTCCATTTAGAACATTTTAGTAAAGAACCTCGACTCGTGGCAGATGCCCCTAGGTCTCCTGGTATGCGTAAGGGAATTAATCCCGGTGGGTGTGGGTGGCGAAAATGTAATAAAATATTTCTATCCTTTTCTAACACATTGCATTCTAAAAGGTTCGAGAAGGATCTTGAATATTCCATAATATACTAGAAAGATCTAAGATATTCTCATATTTCTAAAATTTTGGTCGTTTTTGTGGTTGGTAGACAATAGTCTACTATCTAGTAGAATGTTCTAATATATTCTAAAATATTCTTTAATTTTTCAGAATGATTTAGAATAGTAAATTCCAAATAATACAAATAAAGATGTTGAAAACGTTCTGAAAAGTTCTAAATTAAATTCAAATTATGCGAATCACTTGAAAATGACTTTAATCGTTCTAAAATGTTCTGGAATGGGCTAAAAATTTAGAAAACATTACGAAAAGTTGTAAATTACTTTTAAATAATGTGAGTTACTTGAAATATAATCTGGTCTTTCTAAAAGGTTCTGGCATATTTAAAAAAAATCGAAAATGCTCTGAAAAGTTATAAATGATTTTAAAATACTGCGAATCACTTGAAATTTAATCTAATCTTTTTAAAATGTTCTGGGATATTCTAAAAAATTCGAAAACGTCTGAAAAATTTTTAATTACTCTTAAATATTGTGAATGAATTGAAATTGAATCTGATCGTTCTAAAATTCTCTGGAATGTTTCAGGAAACTCGAAAAGGTTCTGAAAATTTCTAAATTACTCTTAAATGTGGTGAATCACTTAAAATTGAATCTGATCGTTTTATAATGGTCTGGAATGTTCTAAAAAAATTGAAAACATTCTAGAAAGTTCTAAAATATTTTCAAATGTCGTAAATTATTTGGAAATAATTTGAATCTTGATCTGAAATCAGAAATTATTCTACAACCAGAAATTTCGGTAGTTGATGGTATATAAGTTAGAGCTCCGCGTGTTTCCGCCATAGTGTTATCTCAGCAGCGGTCAAGAGAAGATAAACGAGAAATATTTCTAAAAGTTATGAGTGAACATGCTATCGGTGAATTCAAGTGATTATTAACAGTTTAGTATCGAATACGACTGAATATTCTGGAACCAGAAATTTCGATTGTCGATTGTCTATATATAAGTGGAAGCTCAACGTATTTCCGTCATAGTGAATTTTTTTTTAATTTTTTTACGTCAACAGCAGCTAAGAGAAGATCGACGAGAAATCTTTCAAAAAGTCAAAAATGAATGTTCTTTTTTAATTATAATACTTTATTTAAGTAAGATGTCTAAACGTAAGTGTTCACAAAATTTCTTGTAGATTCACAAAGAAGAAAATTAGCATGTAAAAATGAAACAAAGAACAAACGACTTACGATAATTCAAGAAGGAATGTAACAATTAACAGAAAATTGAAAAGAAACACAAAACAGAAACATTAGCGAAAAAACGTGAATTAGAGTACGATCAATTAGAAATCGTCAATTAATTAATCAAAATCAAGTAGTAAATGAATAAAATAAACAAATTAGGTCTCCATGCCAAAAATGTAACAACTACAATTTAGAATTGCAAGCGTTCGATTACGATCCTATGAAAAAATACGATGAACATCTGAATATCGTTGTCAGAAAAATGATCGAAATACGCAAGTATTGTTATGCCACAAAAATTAAAGGAGAAACTGAAAATATGTGTTGTTTGAGTGGTAAAGTCAAATTATCATCATTACAATACCACCACTAGAACTATTTGCTTATATGATCGGAACGATACCAGAATCAAAACATTTTCTAAACAATATACGTCGATACAATTCTTGCTTTCAAATGACTTCGTTCGGGGCTTCATCGACATGCAACGAAGAAAAGTTCCGTCCAGTTTTTAAGGTTCAAGGGCAAATTTATCGTCGAATAAACTCACTAATGCCGTTACCGAATGAGGAACAGAAATTCCTTCAAGTATATTTTTTGGTAATGAAGAAATTGAAACTGATCAGCGTTGTACTAATATTTAGGGCCTACAACGAGAAATTGTTCAAGTGTTACAATATTTGCTCCATAAACATAATCAATTAATCAATGTGTTCAAGACTTCTTTAGAACAAATTGTTGCAGACAATTGTAAGATCGTCATTCGGGCTGATAAAAGACCAATCGGTGAGCATGAGAGAAGGTTTATTGCAACTCAAGTGTATGAAGTTGCCGTAGTAATTGTCGATAATCAGTGTAATCACAGTGATATCATTTTTCAACATCGAAGCAATCAACTACAACGAATTTCTGAATTACATCACAGTTACGATGCGCTACATTATTCGGTAATATTTTGGCAAAGTGAAGACAGTTCCAAGTATGTTAGAACTACGGTTGTAATAGACTTCTTCTAAGTATGTTAACCAAATATTTTATATTACATATATTTTTTTTATTGTAGTATTAATAAAAAGGATAATGCAGCGACGTTCAAATGAACAATGTATTAATATGTACTCACGTGAACAATAGGTTACGCTTGAAGTATAATTCCTAACAGTTTGTAGCCTCCAAAATACTTCACCGTCACTTTAATCTTGACACATAGCACACATATAGATTTAAAATTTCTGGTTGTAAAATTATATTTGCTGTAATTTTTTTAGTTTTTTTTTCTCGATTTAACTTAAAATAATGTATAAATTCTTAATAAATAATTTCTCACAAATTGCAAAATCTATTATTGTGTATGTAGTTTTTCACTTATTTCTAATAATTAATATTCATTTGAATAATTGAATTTAAAACGCTTCGTTTTTATTTAATTACCTTATTTTTAGACCACCAGAAAGAATTAACGGACGATTGTAAGATGCATTGTGATCGTAGTGGCAATACTTGAGGTTTAAATGTAATAGGACAGGATATTTTATGGTATCCCAAATTTCTCATATATTTTATATTTTTCAGAGTTATTATTTCGAAATTTTTAAAGTAATTAATATTACAGAAACAGCAAAATATACAAGGAATATGTAACATTTTAATTGATTTTAATATTTTATTCCCTTAGCGTTAAAAAATTACTATGAGATCAAAACAAATAATGCTCTTAATTGTTTTAATTTTATATTTATGCTGACATGTCTATACATTTGAGTTTCATTTAATGTTGGCTGGAACCTAAAAATGACTGGTTTTATGTTGTATTATCATAATTTAACATAAATATTATTATAAGTAAATATGAAGTTAAAATATTGACCTTCGTATTATATTAAAGTATTTTCTTTTTAAATTTTTAATGCATTAAATTTTAAATTTAGCTAAAGGTTTAAACGTGAATGATACATTACCAACATGTGTCGTTCCAGTTACCCGCATGCTATCATGTAAAGTATTAGGCAGGTGACGCTTCATAAGCTTCAAATAATAAAGATTGCATTCGACGAATTTCATATTTCACGCATCGTCTAACCTAACCTAATTCCTTTGTGCTTATCCTTCTACGGGGATCCTCACACTTGGGATGTCGACTTGACGCAAATGATGCTGAAATATTCAAGTCTACGGAAAGGGGCCGTGGAGCATAAATATTGTGACATGGCGAGAAAAGAAACGGTATAAGGATTTCCGTCAGTAGACACGCACTACGTTTTATTTTACTGCACATAACGGTTGTCATTTTTCCCTTCATGTTAGACGGTTACTCTAGTTTTAACCGCCGTTAAAACCGCTTGCAATATTTAGGTTAAACAATAAGGAAAGGACCTACGCGAGACATAACGAGGCAAGTTAGATAATAGTCTACCGGAAATTTCTGTAGGAGTGGGGAGAAAATAATTTATTAACATGACAGTTTTTTAATGCCACTTCCGGCTCATGGTCCCCAATACAATGAAGTCGCCCCAAAATTGTGAGACACGCAGGTCTGTTGATTTTTTTCGTGAGCCACGCCTTTGTGAACCAATATCCTCGATTAGCAACACTATCGGTTAGGGTAAACATTTTTTGTGTCTCTACTTATATGTCTATTATTATTAATTATTTTAGAACACATGGAGTGCAGGTTAAAGTTTAAACAACGTTCTGTCTGTCTAAAGTTTTCCATTTAAAGTCGATAATTAGCGCACGAACCATGCGCGAGCTTAAAACGGGTGATAATAAATTATCGAAATAGTCATTGTGACTTTATTTTTTAATAAAGAGTCAATAAATTCAGCATTATTTTTGTAAAAATGCAAAGTAGAATTATTTATTGACGTTTTATTGCTAAGAGAAAACTGAATTCAATTTGAACGTATTTTTACCTTAATTTGGCTTGGTAAATTCTGTCTCATCAATGATCGTGTTAATTTTATTTCAATAAAGGTTGGGGGTCAGTTATTACTTTCAGTGGTAAAGGGATATACTAAGTAAATTAGTAAGGATATAGTTTTGCATAAAAAATGAAATACATATATATATATGTATGTATATATGTATATATATATATACATATATATATATATATATATATATATATATATATGTATATACATATATATATATATATATATATATATTTATATGTATATATATACATATATATATATATACATATATATATATATATATATATATATATATATATATATATGTATATATATAATGTCATAGATATTATGCAAAAGGTCTAAATATGAAAACAGCAAAAGTAGCTATTGAGTTTTCGTCAAAGTGATTAGGAAACAACAAATAAAAAAAAAGTAAAACAATCTATGTACCTGTTAGGCCAATTCCACCCTAACCACCTATATGGAAACTACCATATTACAAAGAATTTTGAGTAGAAATTGTTTTATTAATTATTCAGTTATTCTCATCTGCCACTTTGATATACTCAAATTACAAGTTTTTACACTAATAATTTATTTCTTACAAATACGATAATGGCGGAAATTGAAAATCGATATCGTTCCGTTTATTGTATAAATCAGTTTAAGGTGAGCGAATGAAAATTGTTAATATTCAATAGTGTATCATTGGCAACTATGGGTACAGTTACTTAAATAGTAATTACAAATATATGTTCAGAAACATATTTTTAAGAAACGCTTTTTGTAAGATTTTAATATACTGCCAAGTTTATTTTGTTTGTGTTTTTTAATAACAACACTTGTTTTGATTTTATTTCAAAAACTTCTTTCCTTTTAATTGTCGGATTTTCAACTGTAAAGGACATTTACTTAAGACATTGAAAGTTTCTTTTGTTTTATCAGCCCACTCTCCATTTTTTTATTGCAAAGTAAATCAGTTTTTAAAATTGTTACATATGATCAGCGATTTTGTATAACTTTTCGCACGTTGTTATTTTATAGTTTTTATATCAATATTTTAATATATTTTCTCATTTATTTTTGAGTGTTAAAAAAATGAAACAATTACTTTTGTAATAAATTTTCTTCGATGACCTTGCTTTTATTTGTTTGGATTCTGGATGTTCGTCCCTATTCTCCTTTTCAGTTTCAATATAGAGTTATTAGTATACGATATAATCTTGTATGACTGAATGGATATATTCCAAATAGCTGTAAACAAAACAAGATGTTAAATTCTCCTTAATTACTTTGAATACAGAATTATTAATATGCGTTGTAATATTGCGTAATTTAGCACATAAATTCTAATTAGCCTTGAAGCATAATAATATAGTTTTCTTAATTACTTTATTAATATTCAAATGAAGGTCTGTGATGTTACTGGGACATACGTTATTTGACTAATGATAATAGATATACCGTGTCCTACTTAGATCGTAATCAATCTTCAAGTGGCGCTACTTCTTCCACCCATATAATTATAGACAAATTCGTGACAATTATTTTATCTTCCTAACTTTGAAGGTGTTTACTTGGATATCTGTCAATTATGTAAGAAAATGTAGATAATGAAAGTGAATTTTTACTCATATAAATCACAAATTATTCAATGGACGCAGATGGACCATAACTTAACATATAGATTTCGTCTTGTGCGTTAAAATTAGTTAATTAAAACGGGCGAAATGCGTGTTGCGACGAGCGTAACATAGAGTCCCATAAATTGTTGGAGATATTATAAACGTACATATATATATATATATATATATATATATATATATATATATATACTCACACACACATGCATATATAAAGGTAAAGGTTGCACCTATTACAAATGTTAATTATTCATAAAATTGTTAAATCAAATAAACAGTACAAAAATTTCATATTCCTTCTATATTTTGCTTTCTCCGTATTAAATGAGATTAAATAAATTAAATTAATTTGGATATAACAGGCATATGAAAGGTTATTCAATTATTTAATGAATTTAAAATAAATCTAAATCTAAATCTAAATCTGCTATAAGAAGGAATATGAAGGGGAACAATTTAATATCGTTCAGTTCATTCCATTGGTTTAATAGATATTTGATTTGTTTTTTGTCGCTGCCATGGTCATAATCCAGCCAGCACTAATTAATTATTTTATGCTATCATTTCTTAACTTAATAAATACATACAAATAAAATTTCTAACTTATGTCTCTTGATATCAAATCCAATGAAAAGGGTGAAATTCTTTATTCAAAAATAAACTACATGGAGCTTCATATTGAAACAATTTTGTCTAAAACTTACTGGCGGTAGAAAAAGAAAGTGTGCACTCTTACTTAAAAAACTTTATCAAGTACTTTATGTATCAAATATTTCTCTTTTATTTGCTTTTAAATAAAAACCCACAGATTAAAAGGGAACAAAGAAAGAAAAGAAATAATCAACTAATATTCCGTAGTCTTACATTCGAAACACATCAGGGCGATCCAACTATAAGTAAACCGCTTCAACACAGTCCGTTTTGCTGCGACCGAGGTCTCTGAATTTAATAGCGAGTTTTCAAGTTTTGTGAGGCCACATAAAACGAAGGTTTTATTGTCAAACACTGTAGTATAGATGCGTAAAGCGCCGGGAACTTTTAAGTCTTACATTAAATTTTGTCGTTTCCTCTATATATGACATCCTCTCAGTACAGCGAGTGTAAGAAACGTTATCGTATAAATCAAATTTCCGAAAACCGCTTAGAGTGATTGTTATAACGAGTGAAAACGAAATAATGCCCTAAAAAAATGTGTCACTCATATTGAATTCGAGATTCCATTAGATCTTTAATGATCTTTTTTATAAATTTTTTGTCATCAAGGATGGATTTTACAGTTGTTCGTGACAGGATCCGGATATAAAATACACCTCGAAATTTATCGCTTGGTTTAAATACGCTTTTTATTGATAGATACCTATTTCAGTATAGCATTCATGGAATCTTCTGTTTGTATGATCAAAAAGTAATGCAATTCCATAAAACCGAAAGGTTTTGTTACCGTTTCTTTAAATTAATTTCAATCGTTATAAATATGCAAAATATTTTTTAAATTTTAATGTAAATTTTAATTCGTCAAGTAATGGTAATATATTTATTAAAAATTAATTTCCTCTTACTTATTTTATTTTATGAAAACTAAATTAATTAAAGCAACTACAATTTTATTACGGAAAGTTTTATAACTTAACCTATTTTTAGCTTTACATAAATAAACTTTGATACTATTATTTTTGGGAAAAATTTAATAAACTACTTGACAATTTCAAATATATATAAGCCAACCTAAGGACATAAATTATGTATTGGAAATTACGTATTTTGATTTACAATACATTCCATGCTTCATTTTATTAATGTGCGTTGCAGAAACTTCTGACGTTTAGCATATTACTGTTTAATTATATATTTAAAAAAGACATTAATCTTAAATAAAACCGGGAAATGTGAAGTAATAAAACTTCAAATGTCATAAAATAAATATAATGTATCATAGCACTTTAAAATTAGTTATATGGATCAAACCTAATATTGAATCTTATTTTTTTAACATATTTCCGATAGCTTATAAAAATGGGTGGTAAAAGTGTAGTTTGTAAGGATGCAACCGGCTAAGAGTATTCCTCAAATTTTTGTTAAAAAAAAAGTAGCATATTTTGCCCCAAATGCTAGTACCAAGAATGTTTTCAGGTATCCAATGGTATCCCAGTTTAAAACATGCGTCAAAAAGTTCCATATTTCCTATATAGATAGGAAAGTATTTATCTATAAAATTTCGTGGATATAGGTCTAAAATGAAAAAAATATATATGACGCTGTGAAAAACAAATAGGGGCACTTAACATTTTTAACATGGCTGTCATTTTATTCCAAAACCCTAAAAACTTGTTATATATTAGTAGTTAGTTAGAATGTTTTACTTTATTCTAATAAATCTATAACTCTCATGTTTATTTGTGATTTTCATTTCCGAAATCCGAATGTCGATATATATATATCTCAACATTTTTTCAGTATTATAGTAATATAAAAATTAGTGTAACTTGACCAAATCAATAGTACGGCCTTAAGCCCATTGCATTTCATTTTTCATTATAGCCATTTATTCCCTTTGCCTTATCTAAATCAATTCCACATATTCGTGCTATTTGAAAGTAATTTTTCAATTATCGTAAATAGAAAAAAATTCCCCAATGAAAAATATGTATATTTTCACATAAGTTTTGTATCTAAGTAGGAACAATTTTTAAACATATTTGAAAAATATATTTGAAATAGGTCTTAAAATTTATCTGAAAATATCTAGTAAGTGACCGAAAAATTAGTAAGTCAAGATTTATTATGGTACGCAAAAAAATCTTGTCTATCAAAATTTGTGAATAAAATTGATTTGTTTACCGTTATACCTGATAAATGATTATACTTCCATATTTATGTGTTAACAATGAAATTATTTGCAGATATCTGATGGTTGAATGGGATTTTTTATAGTTGGATATATAAAATATCAGTGAAGAAACAACTCCACATTCTGGTACTTAGTTGTAGTGTATTCTGAATAATTATTTGAGAATTTAATGTGCTCTTTACCGCAGGGGAAATGTTTTTAAGTAGCTCTAGAAAAAAGTTAATAATTTTAGTTGTATCAATGAGTAATCTGAAGAAGTTATTACTAAAGTCACGAAATTAGAAACGTTACTAAAACGAGTTGAAACTAAGAGGACGGATAATTAGATATATGACATGATACGGTACACAAATTATCGTTGGGAGTTATATCAGACAAAACACAATATTTAATTAATAGTTGAGGATGCGTCGATAAAGTGACAAATATTATAGTAGATTACATTGGAAACTACCAACACATTATCTTTATTTATTCCTTATTTAATTATAACATGAAGAAATATTATCGTAATACATAAAAATTATTTACTAAATAGGAATTCCCAACAATCTTTAAAAAATGATATAAACTTGCATAAAGTGAATATAGCATTTCTAATCATTACAATTTAATAGAATTGAAAAATAATACAACATATGTATGGTGAAGTTACTCTAAGCAAAAAATAAATAAAGATTCATAAGTGTGGGTCATGATGTTTCCTATTTAATTTGATAAAAAAGGGCAGATAATAAAAAGTATCGCAATCTTTTTTATTTGGTTTTCTCGGCACTACATTGATTTATTAAAGTTTTTTTTTACATTTTTAAAATATTCTTATGTATATGAAATATATAAATGTTTATGTATATGAAATATGTAAAGGAAATCAAAATAATGATTCCCAAAAATTGCAATGGCAGAAAATATGGTTTTAAAAATTTATCATCCGTGTAATCCTTAAACAATGGTCGAAATAAATGAAAATAACATACAGTTGTATTCAATAATATACGAATAAAGTAAAAAAAGATCATAATTTTCCGTACATATTAAAATTAAGCTTGCTTTCCTAGAATAAAGCTAAATAAAACATATATTGCATAATAGTACTTACTACATGCAGAATAAACATGTATACCAAAGAAAAAGCGAAAGAGGTACGTGACCATTGAATAGAAAAAAAATTTTAATCGTTTAATATTCTTATTTTTTTAGGATTTTGCAATGGGGAATCTTTTTTAAAAACAGGTAATTTGAATGTATTTCTCCCCTCAAATATTTTGTTCCCACATTTTCTAAATACACAATAGAAACACAGGCTTACACATTACGTTCCACAAACGTGGTTTTGGCCTTTGACCGAAATTTTATAATTTATGGCGAGGCGGGTCAAGTATTATAAGGTTACTTAAAATTAAAGATTTAATTACGAAACCGTTTGAAGACGCAAAACAGTTTGGGGCACAGCACGAGAATGCTATTACAGTGATTAAAATTCGTAATGGGATGATTGGTAAGAGTCGAGTGAGGTGATAGGTTTTTGGGGAACTGTATGCCACTGGAGAAAAACACCTAGTATTTTTTTGTTTATTAAAACAGACACAAATCGATTCATTGTTTATTTGTAAGTCGCTTTTTTTCCGATTAGACATACCACAGTCTAAAACTGTAATATTGCAATAAGTTATTTTGATTTTTTCTTAAAATTAATATATTTGTTTATATATATATATATATATACATATATATATATATATATATATATATATATATATATATATATATATATATATATAATTTAAGAGACATTAAGACTTAAGTTAGAAAAACGAAAGTTAAAGTAAAAAATTAATAAAAATAAAATTTATTTTCAAAATTTGTGAAGATATTATTTATTAATAACGCAACGAAAAAATATAAAAATTTGCGTCAGTCCCGAATCTGTATCTAGCCGGGCCACAGCCTGAGCTCGTGAAAGTTATCAAATTTTCCGAATTATTTAAGGCTTATATGAGTAATCTATTTCCGAATCTATTTAAGGCTTATATGAGTAAAAATGAAATTAAAATTACTATTGTGCCAAATAAAGATATTTCATGGAAACATCTTAATGCTTAGCAGGACACAATAATTGTCACTAAATTATCTATATTCATATGGGTGAAGGGAGGAGGGGACAATTGTACGGTTATTAGGAAGATTGATTGCAATGTCATTTACATTGCAATCAAGTCGCATGAGAACTTTTTTATACGGTTTGTAAACTTCCCATTAGTGTATTAACATATAACCGTCACTGTAATACTATTATTGAGTATAATTAAGAAAATTTAATATATTATTATACATCATAGCTGATCGGAACTGTTATGAAGACTTTAAGTTTTAATATAAAAAAAAACAATTTATTTTTAGATATTATTATTTAAACGAATTATTACAATTATTATATTTTATAAAATATTTAGTTAGACTTTGATCGCGCTTGTATCTGGATTACGACTGACGCGGAGTAAGGACTGGATTGAACTGTGATTATCTGAACTTCGTGAAGCTTCGGTCCAGGGTTTATAAAGGATAAGAAATGCTGATGCATCTGGGAGTGGAGTTTGCTGACGGGCCTGGGAACAGAGCTTGTCATGGTAATGCAATACTCTGGCAGCCGGATGCCCTTATCATGTTGATACGAGAATCGTGACACAGGTGCTGTGTAAGCATCACTGCTAGCAAGTACAGGATATAACAGCTCCCCCGTTTAGGAGTAAACTTACACCCTTGTGTAAGTTTATGTCATAGAGGTTCTGATTGTATGTATTGGGATTGGGAGGTTGACTGAGCTTGTTTCAGAGACATGTTCGGATTCTATATCATTCGAGTTAGGCGCAGGTCTAACTAGATATTTTTTACATTTAAGTTTACAATTATAAATCTTATAGCTAACAAAGAATACTATACTTAAGAGTATACAAATAGTAGTATATGAATAATATTGCCCATATTCTAAAATGTGAGGTTTACCTATTAGGTCTAAATTACTCGTGATTTCTTTGAATATTTTGTCATTTTCTTTAAAAGAGTCTAAGTTAATATTCTTTATTTTAACAGCTGGTGTATCAAATTTTATTACTTCAAATTTCAATGTATTGCAACATGTATCTTTCATTATGTCAAAATTTAAGTTAACTGGGTTTGCTTTTATTTTAATATCAGATTTGGCAAGTAATTGTCTTTCTTTAAAATATCCATAAAATTCAGACGGTATATCAAGTATACCAGTGCCTATTATATCATTTTCATAAACATTTTCTTTAGGGCAGTCAATTAAAATTTTTGTTTTTTGAGAAATGATGAAAATCCATTTATCATTTTCTAGTTGTTGCCAAATTTCCAAATTTCCGGAAAGAAATTTAGTTTCACATTGTTTTGGAATGGAAGTTACAACTTTAGAAATCATTTCACTTTCGCAAGTTGGGTTAGCAGAGCTAGAGTAAACATTATTCATGTCACATAAATAAAATTGATTGTTAATAATTTTACAATTTCTTAGATTTTCTAAGTTACAAAAATAATTCTTATCTCTAGTTACACCAATATATCTAGATGAAGGGATTATGGTTACATAGGTTTTGTGGTTTGTTTCATTATATGCTACAGGTAATGGTAGATTATGATACAGATCAAATTCTAGTACATTAACTAATGGTATCCTTAATACAAATACAATTTTATTATTGGAATAATAGCTCAACATTTCAGATATGTTAATTAAGATGTGAATATGATCTAAATCTAATGATACAGGTAATAACTTAAAGCTAGGTATAAATCTTGATAGAGTTGTTTTGGTGAAATAATTGACGGATACAAGACGTTATTTTTACTGAACATAACGGCGTTTATTATGTCTTCAATTTTGAAATGTGAGTAGACTATTTTCTAGCATGTTTAATAATTCCATGAACTTAGTTTTCAACAATAATTTATTAGATACAATAGTCAAGTTTTTCAGACTTAATGCAATATTTTCGACAGCGCTATTCAAACTTTGTTCATTAATATTTATTTTATTTAGTATTTCTCGAAAAGCGGACAGGGTTGTCGATGTAATTAGAATATTTTCCTTTACGTATTTTGCTAACATTCTTTGGTCTGTTTCTACGTTTTGAATAGCGTTATTATATTTAATAGCGTCATCTTCATCTAATGTACCAAAAATGTGTTTGAAGACGGTTCCAACACCGCCGAACCAGGCTGAGCGTTTAGATCGTGTTGAAATTAAATGTGATATAGAATCGAAATTATTAATCATATTATAATAACGTGTAGAGAGAGGTTGAATCAGATTATGGCACTCCATATTGTTGAAGATATCATTTTGTTTACAAAGAAACCTTACCTTTCCGAAGATTATGTTCATATTATCTAGGTGTGACTTTATAAAGGAGATATCAATATGAATAACCACACTGAGGTGGTCATTGATGAGTTTTAATGAGCCGACAGGATCAAAGTATATACCAGGGCTGCTGTTTGTCGGTTGTATAAAATCTGCATATGCCTGGACGATGGCACTGTAACATGTGGGAGGTATAAATGTACAGGCGATTATTTGTATAAGTTGTATAAAAGATGTGTACAAAATTATTTATGTATAATTATCTAAATAGTAGAAATATTAGTAGAGGATATAATAAACTAAAGAGAAAAAAAAAATTAAATATTATTTAAGGTGGGGTAGCGTCATTTCTTCTTGCGAGCTTTACTTTATCATAGTGGTGAACGACATGGCGACGGTTTATTAATAGTGTTAAAGAATTTCGCCCATTTATTTTGATAACTTTATAGGGTCCTTTCCAAATAGGGGAAAGGGCTTTGCGCAACCTGAGGTGGTTTCTGAGATAGACGTAGTCTCCAACTTGATACTTTACGAGACGGGAGTGAGAGTCATAGTAGGTTTTTGAATTTTCTTTTGATGTTTGAATGTTTTCGAGGTCTTTTTCCCTGGAATACTTAAGACGGTGTTGTAGCATTTTTATGTAGTCGGGGTAAGTGGCGTCAGGGGTAGTATCGTAAATAGAATTAGGTATAAATGGCTTATGACCGAACAATAGTTCATAAGGGGAATAGTGAGTGGTTGAATGTATGGCAGTGTTGTAAGCTTGCATCGCGGTATAAACGTATCTTGACCAATTATCTTGGTTATCATTGATGTATGATTTTAAATATTCTTTGAGGGTGGAATGGCTACGTTCTAAGGCTCCTTGGGTCTGAGGGTGATATGGCGATGCCCATAATTGTTTTATGTTTAGGAAATCACAGGTTCTTTTAAAAAGATCTGATGTGAAATTGGTACTTTGATCGGTTAGGATTGTTTTGGGTATACCAAATAAAGATATAAAATGTACTAAGCACTCGCTAGTTTCTTCAGCGGTGGTGCTTCGAATAGGATAGGCTGCTGAAAATTTTGTAAGGTCGTCCTGTAGTGTCAGGATATATTGGAGCTTTGTTTCTCCGGATTCAGGTAAGGGTCCCACTATATCTAGGGCTAATCGTTGGAATGGGGCGGTGGATGTGCTAGTGATTTGCATAGGTGCGCGATTTACTTTTCTCAGTGCCTTATTTACTTGGCACGAGGAACATTTCTTTACATAATTTTCAATATCTGTTCGCATATTTTTCCAGTGGTACTGTTCTCTTATTCTATCATACATTCTAGTCGAGCCGAGGTGTCCGGCGACGGGAATGTCGTGATTTTCTTTCAAGATTTTGGGTATTTCTTTAAGTGAAGGGAATATAATTTGGTTTTTATATATGTGTATTCGTATATCAGTGTTATGGAATAAATGTGAGATAATGTTATACAATTTTAAATATGAGTGTTTGTCGAAGGGGTTTCTAAAATCTGAAATTGCTAATTCCTTTATAGGTTCACTAGAACATATCAGTAATTCATTTCTTAAGTTTTTCAGAGTTTCGAACATGTCGGTGTATGAGCAAGAATCGAAATGATGAACTTTAGTAAATAGCAAATAGTATGTTTTATTATTAATTTTCAGTGTAGCGTGAGAGTGTAGTGTTCTTTCTGATTTCATCAGTTCTTGAGAATTTTCATAATTTCCTAGGATTTCCTCGATATATGGTGTGCTTTCATCTAAATCTAGGGGTACTAGAAATGCAATTGATTTTTGTTGTGTTTTCAGTAGGCTGTCGTTGTATTCGATTATGATTGTATTGAAGTGTGAATTTTCCGATAAGGATTTCAGGAATTTGGAATAAGACTCATCGAGGATGTCGTCATTAACTAAAAGATCAAGGTTTTCGGGATCAGAGGGAGGTTCTATTATTATGGGTTCAGAAGGGTTTAGGGATGGAATATTAGTATCGGTGTTATCGGTTTGAATAGGGTTTACAGGGTAACGAGAGAGAGCGTCAGCTATAGACAATTCTGTAATCATATTTTTCTAATTTTAAACGCCACAGTTGAAGTTTACTACTTATGTCCTTGTGGTTAAATAACCATTTAAGAGGGCGGTGGTCGGTTACAATATCGAATGTATCTTTTTTTAGAAGGGTTGTAAGAGGTTTTACTAATTTTGAAAAGTCGGGAATGAATCTTCGATAATAAGATACGAGACCAAGAAAAGATTTAACGTCCTTTGGCGATTTGGGTATTGGAAATTCATTGACTGATTTAATTTTTTCAGGATTCGGTTTTACACCCCTTTCAGTTATTATGTGGCCTAAATAAGCGACTTCTCTGCGTAAAAATTCGCATTTATCGGGTTGAAGTTTAAGGTTGAAATTTCGTAATAATTCAAAGACAGTAGATAAGTTATCTATGTGTGATTTCAGGTCATAGGAATAGATAACGATATCGTCTAGATAGACAAAGCATCGAATGCCTTGAAGGCCGGAGAGAGCAGAATTCATAAGTCACTGAAAGGTGGAGGGCGCGTTTTTCAGCCCAAATGGCATACGCGTAAATTCGAAGTGTCCTTTAGGAACACTAAATGCGGTTTTCGGAGCGTCTTCAGCAGACATGGGTATCTGATGAAACCCTGAAGCGAGATCATGGGTTGAAAAATATTTACTCTTGCCTAATTGATCGAGGATTTCGGAAATTTGAGGTATCGGGTAAGAATCGTCAATAGTGATGTCATTTAATTTTCTGTAGTCGATTACTACTCGCCATTTCCTTTCGTTTGAAGCGTCTAATTTTTTGGGAACTATCCAAATAGGAGATGACCAAGGTGACCTAGAGGGTTTAATTACACCCTGATTCAACATTTTATTTATTTGACCGTCCAATTCTTGTTTGTGACATTCGGGAAATCTATAGGATTTGGTATGGATTGGTATATTTGAAGTTGTCCTAATTTCATGCGCAACGGCATTGGTTTTACTTAATTGGTCTGAAGGCAGGTGAAATATATCGGAATATTGGGAACATACATCGCATAAGGAATTAATTTCCTCGTTATTGAGATGCGAAATTCGGAGTAGATTTAAAACGTCGTTAGTACGTTGAAGTGAGTTCGTTGGGTGAGTTGGCGAGGAAAAATTTGTATTAATTGATAAGCAGGTTTCAGTTTTCAGGGGGGTGAGGTGTAATTTTAAATCGGAATTGACTGAAACAGATTTTTCAGAAGTATTCACGACAGAAATATTTACCCAGTTATTACCTTTTACTTGGACTATACAATTTGCTATGAGGAGAGATTCGGAAATGTGCTGATCGAGTACGATGCCTTCTTTAATTTCGGGATTGGATACCGAACATTCGATTATTGTTTCAGTGCGGGGAGGAATGGTGTACACGGGTTCGGTGAATTGCAATTGTATATTAGAGTTATATATTTTTAGTATACTAGTATTATAATCAATGATGCATTCTGAGTCTGTCATTAAATTGTTACCTAAAATGCCATCGTAATCTAAATTAATATTGTCAACTACGTGAAATTTATATGGTTTTCTTGGTAGGTTTTCCGGAAATAATTTTAAGTCGAATGAGCCCAAGGTATTGGTAGTTTCGTTAGATGTATCGATACCTTTTAGTTTTATTTTGTTTGAATTTAGAGTAGGCAAAGTTTGTATTGAAGATTTTTTTATTAAACATACAGATGAACCAGTATCTACTAAAAATGATATGGGGTGAGAAGACAGGGTTGTTTTTAGGGTAATATACGGTAAACGTTTTTTGGAGTGGTTGGAATCGATTTTGTATACCATTTCGGAAGTGTTTGAATTTTCTGTTTGTGAATCGATGTTTTGTGTGATTTTATTATTATTTTTCCTTTCATTAGA
Source organism: Druceiella hillmani (assembly GCA_039881145.1). NCBI lineage: Eukaryota > Metazoa > Arthropoda > Insecta > Lepidoptera > Hepialidae > Druceiella > Druceiella hillmani. Next base: position 1,045,963 of record JAYKKI010000070.1, read on the forward strand.
AACGGTATTAGTAGAGTGTGTAGTGAGAGTAGTTAAAGTGTCGGATGTGTTCGTTTTACGTGTTTTAACAATTTTATGACTATTATATTGGGGTTCATTACCAATCTGGATTGTGTTTAGTTGGCCGTGAGTTTGGGGCTTGTTATCCTGTCCGTTGGCCTTATTTGAATTAATTTTTGATTGACCGTGAGTTTGGGGCTGGTTACCCTGTCCGTTGGTCTTATTTGAATTAATTTTTGATTGACCGTGAGTTTGGGTCTGGTTACCCTGTCCGTTGGTCTTATTTGAATTAATTTTTGATTGACCGTAAGTTTGGGGCTGGTTACCCTGTCCGTTGGTCTTATTTGAAATATTAAAAGGGGTATCGATTTTGGAAAGGTTAGTCTCGCACGACACTTTGGCGAGACATTTATTGGTTTAAATTATCGATGGTGTCGACGCCTATATTTGTATTAAAAGAGTCGTCGTCTTCTTTTATGAAATTTACGCGGGGTTTAAAATTAAAATTTGGTTTCTGTCCGTAAGTGGGTGATTGTCCCGAATTGAAATTACTAGGCCCGGATCGAAATTTATCATTGTTATATTTTCTTAAACGACACACTTCGAGAGTGTGACCTAACTTTTTATAGTAACGACAAAAGGGTTTATCTTTAGGGGAGTGCGGGGTATAAGGATAATTTGATTTTGGCAAGTTATTTTTAAAATTTAAATTGGGCGATATTCGCTCAGTAGGTTTTGGCTTTAGGATGTAGGGTTTTTGTGAGTATAGATATTTCTGAATTTTCTCTTCTGAAACGGCGAGGTTTATTGCTTCATTTAAATTTCTGGTATCTCGACACCGGATTACGTTAGAAATCTGTGGGTGAACACCCATAATGAAAGTATTTAGGGCCAGGTCTTCCATTGCCGCTAATCGACCCTTGAGTTCTCCCTTGACGTTATTGGATATGGTTACCTCGGTCAAAAGTTTGGAGAGGCACGTCTCAACGCGCAGAGAAAATTGACTTATGGACTCGTGAGACTCTTGTTTACAAGCTTGTTAATCTGTGAGAAGATGGGCGTAGTGTTTGCGTTCCCCGAATTGATTTTTCAGAAATTCTTTTAAAAAAGCCCAATTTTCAATGGAAGACGCGATTGCTGCTTTGCCCTGTAGTTGGCTGAGTATGAATTTAAAAACTATATCATCTTGAGGAGGGGATGCTAGATTTATTGCATTTGTGCAATTTGTGAGAAATGCATTTAAATTTTCGCGCGAGCCGTCGTAAGGTTTGATGAATTGTAAGATTATGCTAAGGGGAATGTTCTCTATATTCGACTGTGCGTCTGTGGCGCTTCTAACGTTTCTTTCGTCCTGAGACATATTTTGGTACAAATAGATTACGCGATTAGTTACAATTAATTATAATGTGGTACAACATGACTTATTTTATAGGACCTTGTGGAGTGTAAAGTTAGTTAAACAGTATTTAAAAAAAATAATAATAAAAAACTAGTTAAAACAAATTAATTAAATTAACAATTGACTTTAACAGTACGAAATAATTTGTTAAATGTTGATAATATGATTCGGATTATATGATTAGAAAATTTATAAAACAAATTATAATAGTAAAACAATTATAAAATACAATTATTATAAGTAAATTACAGGCTTACAGAATTATGAGATGCGTAGTCCACATTTGAGATGCTGATGTTCCGTGTGGCGATGTTGGGCTTTGAAGTGGTTTCTTGAGAGAGATGCGCTGTTGGCGTTGACTGTTCGATGCACCTTGTTATGTTAGTGGATGAGAACTCTTATGATGCTGACTCAGTTGATGTAGATTGACAATATTTTTTGTTTTCCGATTTGACGAATTTTCGGGGTTCCTCTGCGAAGTTTGTGGTTTTTCGACTGGTACTTCGTTGGTTCCTTTTTTCGATGATAGTAGTTGTAAGTATGAAGATTTTGTTGATGAGGCGTTTTCCGGGATTTTCTTTGAAATCCCTTAAGCTGCCACCAAAATGTTATGACGACTTTAAGTTTTAATATGAAAAAAAACAATTTATTTGTAGATATTATTATTTAAACGAATTATTACAATTATTATATTTTATAAAATATTTAGTTAGACTTTGATCGCGCTTGTATCTGGATTACGACTGACGCGGAGTAAGGACTGGATTGAACTGTGATTATCTGAACTTCGTGAAGCTTCGGTCCAGGGTTTATAAAGGATAAGAAATGCTGATGCATCTGGGAGTGGAGTTTGCTGACGGGCCTGGGAACAGAGCTTGTCATGGTAATGCAATACTCTGGCAGCCGGATGCCCTTATCATGTTGATACGAGAATCGTGAGACAGGTGCTGTGTAAGCATTACTGCTAGCAAGTACGGGATATAACAGAACGTATCATATATATATATATATATATATATATATAAATATATATATGTATATATATATATATATACATATATATATATGTATATATATATATATATATATATATATATATATATATATATATATATATATATATTATGGATAGACTTGTTACAATCACTAATATTTTTCTTCATTTTTAAAATTATAACGATTAAAAAACATCAGTTGGAATATTCCGTGTTCATTTCATATTTTGCCATTTCAATTCATGTAAATAGGTTACAAATTTGAAATTAACTGGCGGGATATTACGAGTAAAGGTTGTTAAATTAATTAAGGTATTTAAAGATAAAATATATTAAATGTATCCACAAGAGGTCTATAGTTTGATTATCCGGATCAAACTATAGACCTCTTGTGGATAAATTTAATATATGAAAGAATATTAAAGTGTGCAAATTTAATGTCACCCAAATCATTTAATTCATTAAGTAGTTATTTCATTTATTTTTTGTCACTGTCATGGTCATAACCGAGCCAGTACTCATTAATTATTTTACAATATCACTTCTTAACGTAATGAATGTATAGAAATATACTTTCGAAGTTTGTTACTTCATTTAATACTTAATGAAATAATTGAAATAGCTGTATTCAAAAAACAAACTGAATGGAACTTATTTAAAAAAAAACCTTCAGTTTTTTCTTAAGCATGTAATGGTTAAGTCTCCATATTTATTTTGAAAACCTTTTCAAGTACTTTGTGTGTCAAGTATTGCTCTATTATTTGCTTTAAAATAAACATCCACAGATGAACACAGGAACCAAGAAAAAAAAGGAAATAATCAAAATAAACAAGCAACTTTTTGAAAGCGAAATAACTTTTAAACAGATTTTTATTCCGATTGTCCTGCTGTACCTCGAATATGAGCATTTAATTCGAACCCAGGTACGTGTGAAAACATTTTACGCAAAAAATGTTCCTTCCCCTCAACTGTATTCAAAATACGTCAGAGCGACCCAACTATACGTAATGTGTTTCACGATCGTCCAATTTGCCAGCAACCGAGGTCTCTGAATTTAATGGCGAGTTTTCTAATTTTGTGAGACCATTAAAACGAAGCTTTAATTGCCAAACAATTTTGTACAAACGTGTAAATATCTCGGAATTTTCAAGTCTTTCATTAAATGATATCGCTTCCTCTGTTTATGGCACAACTTTTCGATACGATGAGTGTGAAAAACGTTATCGTAAATATCAAATTTCCGTAAACCGCCTAAGGTAATTGAAATAACGACTGAAAGCGATATCATGCTCCATAAGAAACGTGTCACTGAAATTGAACTCGGGATAACGTTAGTTGTTTAACGATAACAGCTGAGATGGATCTTTATAGATGTTCACGTCATGTTCATGATAGGATTCGGATATAAAACACACCTCTAAATTTGTTTCTTTGTTTAGGTACGTTGTTTACTAGTAGATAGCTATTTTGGTAGAGCGATCATGGAACCACTATTTCTCTCTGTATATTCGGTCAAATGTAATGTAATTCCACAAAACTTAAAAGTTTTGTTATCGCTTTTTTAAATTAAGAGCAATTGTTACATTTATTTTAATTGCGGAGATTTTCTCTGTTTAAGAAACGGTGTTTTGTAAAATTGAACGTAAAGTATAATTCTTCAAATAATGATAAAACTTTACTAAGAATTTATTTATCACTTGAAATTTTTTTTCAGGAATGTTCTATTATTGTAGTTTTCCATTGAAATCTTAATTTCGATACTCATTCTGGTATGGTTTTAATACAATATTTATATCATCCGAGACAATATGGCGGTTAGTGGGCAGAATATTTAATTTTTATGCAGATTATGATATTCTTAAAATTGTAGTGAATCATCAAAACATCATTTGTAAAAATTGATCCATTAGTATTGTTAACATCAAAATTCAATTATTGTGAACATCAAAATTCTATCCTTGGACACGTGCTATTTTATAAAGTACATAAATACTAATCTCATGTTATGCTTCAAGACAAAACTAGTAAGTAAATGTTCATAGTTCAAGCAACTGTCAATCCGCATTATCTCAAAAGCGGTTGTAGTTGCGTAATCTCCAAAAAGGTCACAAGTACCAACTATCAAGACACTATTCAGCTCACGTATCGCAGAATATGGAAAATCGTGAAAGATATCTGTTAGATTGTGATGTCTTTAATTGACTTAACATCGTTTTAATTTACGCCACTCATACAGAGTGGCGTAAATTAAAACGATATAGACTTGTTAAATATTTAAGTGATGTAAATGAGAATTGTAGATTTCTTTATATATTTAATTTATTTGTCACGTTTTCTAAATGTTAGAAACTAGTATAATATGTCTAATTAAAAGTAACTTGAATTCCATTTTTTACGGATTTTATATTGTTGTCCCTCTTTTTAAGAAATTTTTGTTCATGTAATTGGTGTTTTTAATATTCTTCATTATACATTCATTACAATTACTTCTGTAAATTTCAAGCTTGAAAGAGTTCTTTTTAATTGAATATAGATAGTATTAAATTTGCTTTAAAATAAAAATTTATACATAAAATAATGATCGTTATGTACTTCCATTAAATAAAATTAGCTTATTTTCAATAATACGTATCGAAAAATAGGAGGAAAAGGATTAACCATTTGAAAGTGAATAAAATAATTTTTTGAAGAGGCACTTGTAATTTTTTCATAAAGTAAAAAATAATCAAAATTAGTAAATAAATTTCGACTTACTCTTTTCTCTGAAGGCATGGAATTTAGGAGTAAATTTAAATTTATTCTCGTAAATATTATTCAAGAATATGAAATATAACCACTCGTCGTGCATATATTTTTTAGTTGGCTCGCCTGAAACGATTAGTATAATTTATTCGTTAACACGGATATCACAAATTTAATATATGAATAATAAAAATAATAATTGTATGATTGATGAACGTAATTAAAATTGCAAGGTGAGCAATGATACATTTTATAATTGTTTTCGAATACAATAATCAAAACGAAATTGCGATAAACTTATAATATAAAGAAAAGGAATTTAGAACATAAAGAACCACTTGAGTACCAATGAAACGACTTTGTATTTTATAAAATTAGGTATTATGCGGTATAAGGAACTGATAATCGTTTTTGTTGATTATATCTCATTTGATAAATTAAATATCATAAATTCAAGCAACACTATGTTTCTGTTAATGGAATACTATACATATTTATAGCTAAATTGAAAGAAAACAATAAAAGAATTTAAATATAAAAAAAATAGTGGAATCGAAATAAATAGATATCGCAGCAAATAAAATTAACACCAGCTAAAAAGCGTGAATATTTTGATAGAGGTTTTCTTGTATTAGTGGAATCACTTCAAAGAGAAATTTTTTTGTTCTCTATACTTTTTTCGTAAATAAGAAAAGCAATAATGGTGAATATACGCGTATTTAAATTTCTTAAAGCAATATTACGGGTCAGGAAATAATTTCACATAACGCTCCTATATTTTCCTAGTTTAAATATAGTTTTTATTTCTATCCTCTTAATTGCAAATTGAATTCATATATTCCGAGCCCACTGCTGGGCACAGGTCTTTTCAAGGAGCGCCACCACACTTGGTCCTCTGCCTTTCTCATCCAGTCGCATTTTAAAAAGCTCGTAGCATTTTAAAACACCCCGTAGGAAAGAACTCCTTAAACATCGCGATCTAATTTTGAAATCTAATGTAAAACGTTCTCTCCGACAGTCAACTTTCAATTCCTAAAATAAAAATAATGGCATAAGATGATATTTTCATTAAAAAACTATTTTTAATAAAAAAGACGGTTTAATTCTGATTCTGGAATTGCAAAATTAGAATCTTTATTTCTGGAACCATAACATTAGAAATAACAATTCTAAATTCCGAAATCCATGTTCTAGTATCCAATCGTTAAAATATATTTTCGAGTATATTAACATAACTATCAAGGTTAAATAACAGAAACATTAGCACAAATAATAATGAAATTATTTAATAGAAACGAACTTTACTTAATTACTTAGATTAGTTACGTTGCTAAGATTTTGTAAAAAATCCCAAGTTTATTTGGAATAATAAAATAATTATCATATTGACATTATTAATTAGAAATTATTTTATTTATTATTAGAAAAAATATTTAATAAATTGTGTTAATTAGTTATATGTGACTTAATTATGTAATATTAGAATGATGAATATTGTAAAGTAATTTTAATCAACAAAGTGGTATTTCAAATTCACTTGTATTTTCGCGTAGCAAATTTTGAGATAAAAAAATACGTGATAATTTAAAAAACCGAAGTTTTCTAATCTGCTTTAAAATAGGGGTAGACTACTAAAGTGATAGATATGTGCGCTCTCACTACATTTTTCCTGTGCTGTTGGAAAGAGAATCTGTAGGGATATAAGTATTAACCAATGATGAAGAAAAACTGACAAAAATTAAATTATACGAAAAATAAACTATTATGTTTCGTAATTTATTTTTGTGAATGGTTGTATATATTGTTCTTTTAAGACTATGATTTATATATATTCGAATGTCGTTTTTACTGTACCAATATATTATAAAGTGCCCTTGTGTGGACACACCTGTACATATGTTGCAGAAAAATGTCAAACTCGTCTTATTACCTGTCTTTGAACGATAGTTTATAGAGAAAATGAGGGGCTAGGAATTGACAAGGCTTCGTTTTGCTTATGATGTTTTGAGGAAAATTACTTATTTCCTGTCCTATTATACCGTATCGAAACGGACACAAATCACTAGTAAGGTTATTGATACATTGTGTTTAACTTTTATTTACAAAAAGTTACGCATATATACTTCCAAGCACATATATACCCCTAATACCCCATATGTCTAGCATATTAGGTATACATATGTGCTTATATGTATGTATGTAATATATATACGCGTGTGTTTTTGTTTATAATATGTATATATATATATATATATATATATATATATATATATATATATATATATATATATATATATATATAATATATATATATATATATATAAATATATATATATATGTATATATATATATATATATATATATATATATGTGTGTGTGTGTGTGTGTGTGATTGTAGCTAGAAAGAAAATATCAAAGCTTAGAAAGATAGATAAAATAATTGTGAACAGGAATTTATTTCAATAATTTTTACAGAACCTCAAAACAAAGTAAGAGAATTACTAATCCCTTTAAAATAAATAAGTACAGAAATGGTCTAATAAGGGAAGGTATAATAAATTTAGTTCTTGACCAAACCACCATGAAGAATTTTAAAGTAATATTTATGCCATATTTAAAAAAAATTAAAACACGTACTGTGTCTTCTATTAGCGACCAGGAATAATATTATAACACTTTTATTATTCTGAGCATCCTCGGTCCTTTGTCTTATGGGCACTCCTGTCCTAATGCACATTTAGTTCATTGACCGAGATGGAGATAATAAAACTTCAACAAATTGTAAACAAATGCCAAAATGTACAATGCTCCTAATTGTAAAGTTACCTGACTAGGTTATAGGTGTTCAAGATGAAATAAATAATTAGCAAAACAGAACAAGAACAACTGATCTGTTGAAAACACCGACAAAGAGAAGAATCGGCGTTCATAAACAATGTAACGATAGCAAATACATTAACACAGAATATATGTTTCACTACTGCTGGCTGTAATTTTTTTCTGATCGTAACTTTGGCAAATATGTACCAACTATAGATCAATGTGAACAAACGGCAATTTTTTTTCGATTCAATTAAGCTATCCTTATTTTTTTGCACAAATTGAATAGGTCTAAACTTTTCGGTGACATAACCCAAGAACAAAACGAGCTTCTTATATTAAATAATTGAAATTGTGTTATTTCTCTTGTGCTCAAATTTATCTCATGTTCATAAAAATCTTGCAATAATCGTTATGAAGTAACTTTTTAATCAGCTCATACTTTGTACAAGCATAATACAAGCTGTAAAAGTCATAAATGTATATTCTGTCAATCAGTCTAAAAATACAAGGAAAAACAAACGAACATAACGACATAATACACATTGTATTTTAGATTATTAGTTTTACAATTTATCTTGGTTATAAAATCATGGAGGCTTGCATTGTATAACTCTAATATGCCATTAATTGGTAATTGAATTTCATTTCAAATTAAGTAATACATCTACATAACATCTGACGATGGAGATAGAAGGAGATCAAAGAAGTACCTAAACGACTTGTAGCAAAATTCTTGTGATTGAACTCAAATAATTCGTCACCAATAAGACTTTATTTCTTATTAGATGGTGACTGTGGCACAACATTAAAAATGAAAAGTACTAATCATATAGGGCCCCGCTACATCCGCTCTTGCTGTATAAAGGTGCACAATTTATTCCTGTTTTGTAAGAGAGTAACTTGGTTAATATTTTAACTTGGTCCAATTGATTCTATATTCAATTGTTTTTCAATTGTTTTTCTATTGGGAAGATACTTTTGAAAGACTTATCCGACGATATTCTACCCAATAAATTATGGGAAAAATATCACCACTACTTCGCATGTAGGTAAAACTGGTTTTAATAGATTTAATTTCGTAACTTTGTAGGCGTTATATGCAGGCATAATTATTCCAAATTTTGGCTTTAAAGCACTAAGAGTCTGCAAATAAAACGGCGGAACATACAAATATATAGACGGACATCTCTCCGTCCATATCCGGTCAAAGTATAACTTTCACTAACTGACTACGGAATCCTAAAAATTGTAATAAAAAAAAAAGTAAACCTCGCGTTTAGTAAATTATTATCTTGTACGAAAACTTTTAATAAAGCTTTTAATAAAAAAATGTTGACTGAAAAGAGAAAATTGTATTCCTTAACTTTCAATGGTGTTGACATGTTTCGTAATCACAAATGGGCACATAACATTCTAACGAAATTTACATAAATTATTTTGAATTTAATTTAAATTATCCTAGGCTCCAGTCATAAGTTCTTACCATTTAAAAATAGATTTGTTCTTACCTATTACTTTACTGCCTATGTACCAATATACTCTTACATTGGATAAGTAGAAAAATCGAAAAAGTTTGTAATTTTTCTTTTGTAAAACCTTTTTTTGGTGTTCTCTTGTAATACAAATTTACACGAATAAGCCAAAATAAAAGTTTTTTCTACTCTTTTCTTTTTTTTCTTTTATTTTTGATACTTATCTTGCGATAACTCAATTACGTGCCAGTATCGTTAATCCAAATTTAACCCCATTACAGGTAGTATAATTAAACATTTACTTATTACCTTAACAGCGCTTTATATATTTTTGCTTTTGATTTAATTCATATTTCATTCATTATTCACACCATTGCTTGCAACAATTTTTGCAAAGAAAAGGGGTTTTTTTCACATTTCTCTCCTTTATTAAATAAGATTTGCTATAAGTTTACTGCTCTAATATGCCTATGCTGATAATGTTTGTTTAAACACAATATCACTTCTAATTTTGGCTAATATAAAGAGGGTAAATAGCATTACGTATACTAAAGAGAAAAAATCAAATTTGACATTCTTTAAAACAATTTTAGAGTGAAAACAACTCAAAATTTGAAAACATATATTCGCGCGTCTTTATAATACCTACATAGATAAGAGTAAGTAAAAAAATAGAAAATTTTTTTTTACCTATTTTCCGATAGAAAACATGTTCAACTCATTCATGGGTGAGGAATAAGGGTTTTTAATTATTTTCATAATCCCACTTCTTTCGTATTGTCCAAACGACGATTCACAAACTGTAAACGGAGTCAGTTTATTACCCTTAACGCGCTAGATTCTTATACGCATTAACTAAATTAATCATCAATTACTATAAGATAATTTAATAAAATAATTACAGCGAAACACTTTGTGGTTATAAATATATTAAAATTTCCTTTTCATGTACTTGTAAAAAGGACTACATGTCAAAAATAATTTTTTTTACCGCAATTTCATGAAATTAGCTGTTGCCAAAAAACTGCTATCGAATGGCGTTCAATTGATTTAATTAAACAATCAAAATGGTACAATAGTTAGACAATAAACCAATGAATATTTGATTAGGAATAAATTGCTGTACGATTAGAGTTTGTCAATTTCTTTGAAGGAAATTGATGTAATTCTGTACAATATAGCTTTTCTTACTTGTTCTTCGAATATATACTTTTTAATAGTTCCAATCTTGCTCTCATGTTTCCCGGTATAAGCAAAATAATATAAGCCTATGGTAATATACTTTTTCAACTTTACTTTTTTATTATTATGTATTTTAGAATTCAATCAAATTAAATGAGAAATGCTTTAGCAAAGATTACAGAAGAAACGAAATATCCATAAAGAAATAATTAATACGTGAACTTTTCAAAGAGAATGCGCACTTTATATCTATAAAACAGAATGGGAAAACGAAATAAGGGTAATATTCTTGTTAAGGTATGTGTATACGCGTATATGGAAACAGTGTATAAATATATGAGCTTAAATATTTCTGGGATATGTAATGAGACAAAGTGGTAAATAGTAAAAAAATATAGATAAACTAGTAGGGAGCCGTTGACTAATAATTGGAGTAGGGGAACTTTAAGGAAAATCGCATATACACTAAGATGCACAAAATAACCATTTTAAAACGGGTTCAAATTTTGAAGAAATTTGAAAATGAAATTTGAAATGTGATTAAAATATTGTTTAAAAAACTTTTATCTTATGAAATTTTAAAAGTGCTTCAAAATTGTCTTATCAGAAACAGTGTTGAAACAGAAGTATAAAATTGAAAGTAGGAACACGAGTAATTGAAAAAGGTGGAGATATTTGAACACATGTCCTAAAATATTATATCGAATTACAACAAAATTGCCAGTTAAGTTGTACAACGAACTTGCCATTCTGCCGTTAGACAGATTCAAAGGATAATACCGGCACAGTGTCATCAGACCATCACTAGCGTTTTTTCTGATAAATATCATATTTCGAAAGTTGTTATGGCAGGGTTAATAAAAATGGTAACTGAAGTTTGTAAATGCACAAACTTACCTTTTAACAGTGAGGCACAATAATTTTACACACTCAAACTGATTCTGACTCAACAAAAAATGTACACCAAAACGTCAAATTTTTCACAAATTTGTGGTAATAATAGTGAATATGATTTTTAATTTCATTAATTTTATGCATGTAAATTAAATATTGTAATGTTGTTTGTATATTTTTTTCTAAAATGCAAACGCTTTCCGCCCCCCTTGACATATAGAGAGATGCCCCCCTTGGGAGGCGCGCCCCCCTGGTTGGGAACTCCTGTGTTATGGAATATGTGTGAGAATAATAAGATATTTTGCAAATAATGTACATTTATCTTAGATTGATAAGGAATCGATTTTCTTTACTATACTTTGGTGTTTAATTGTTAATTTCAAAATTTTGCGAACTGGAGCTATTATAGTAATGCCATACCATGTGTCCGTTTGTCATTTTTAGACGGTATACTTGGTTGACATTGTGTTGCTTTACATTGCTTTGCTTTTATTAGGAAAATAGTACAAATAATGAACTTAACACTTTTATGTAAAAGAATATTACTATCTGAAGGAATCTAGTCTACTTAGTGTATATTAATATGTGCCATTACTGTAACGAAAATAGGTATTGTAAATTATGCTGATAACATTTTGCTGATAAATGTTTCATTCCCAAGGTATACAATTTTACGTATTTTTCCACTAATGGTTTTTACACGTTATCTGCAAGGTACTGGTAAAATTTAAATATAAATGTTCGTATGAACATAAAATAATCTTACAGGTCCGATAAAATCTTAAATACAGCAACTATATTTTAATTTAAAAAAAGAATTCAAAGTGTGCACCGATGTCCATTTGATTATATTGAATACATTAAGTAGTAGAAGGTTTAACACATTTAGTCTCATGTGGAATATAATATTTTCTACATGAGATGGTCGTTATCGATTTCGAGTTTAGCGCAGGTAACAAAAGACCAATATTTTGCTTCTTAATAATTTTTTACACTGATGAAACCAATATTCATACTAATTCCATTAAAAAAAAACAAAGTAAAAGTTCTGAGAAAGGAGAAGACATGAAAGCAATTTAATTCTTCTTTTCCATAACACACGACTAACATATTTTATCCTATATCACATACACACTTTGTCACACCCCCGACCATTGAAGTCCCCTGACACTCCACACAAGCGAACAGATTTAATTGCTACACTATTACATACGTACTCGCCTATCCATATCCGTTTGTGTTTGTACGTAAATTATTTTTGGGTGTCAGTAGCGTGAAGGTGAACAATATTTACTATTACTATTTATCTGTCTCTATCGTTGCGCGTGTTATGAACATATCCCATTACATTTTGAAAGACCTGGCTGCTAACGTACCAAGAAAGATTAACTGCCCCCTCACCCACTCAGCCCATCCTGGTTAAAACGGATAAAAAGGACCCCGTTCATTAAATTCAAGAAAGTCCCATTGCAAGCTTAAATATTCAAATATCCAGAGAATATTTACTGACCATCTACATAGAACAAAGCGACCTTTCATAAAACTGAAGTTTATGAAAGGACTGCATTCCTCTGCCTCATTGGGCTGCACTCCATATATCGTAAGATATAAAATCCGTCCTCAGCAAAGCTTAGATTCATTATTTAACAAAATTTCGTAAATTCAATATATTTGTATTTAGCTTGTCAATAAATATATATACATGTTAAAAAATTTTATTTATGTATATTTTTTTTAATTCAAAAATGATATCAAATCATAATTCACGCAATCGCGTCGTTCGAGCGAGGCGATCCTATACGTCAGCAATATAGCTGTTTCTCTTTCTTTTTTGTACTAGCGCGCACTTGTTCTTAACTGCTAAATTGTAAAAATCTAATTACATAAATAAATATTTTACACTATACATCTAACTGTGTGAACGTAATTTGATGACAAGGGTATTGAGATACATTCGGGGAAAAGGTATTTCGTTCGAATCTTAAAAACGAAATAGAAACTTAAATATAAATATATTTTATTTGCTTAATGTTATTCACAACTGAATGAAACTACGTGATGCAGTTTTATTTCTACTTTATTTAAATTCCAAACCACGACCTAGGTTTCGTTGTATAAGATTATCTTCAGGTGGGCTGATAAAAATGAAAATAATAAAAATTAAGTGATAAGGAATTTTTACAAAATGAACGCCAAATGTATTCAAAATTGTATATATTTGTAAATGTGCTACATTAAAATATTGTCTTCGTTGTACTTTTTATTTGATTATATTTGCTTCTTATGCAAATCTCTTCATAAACGTAAAAAGCCAATCGCCGGCACTATAAGGATACGTTATCCAATCGCACAACGTTCAGACAAAACAATGACCTTTAAGAACATATTGAAATTTAAAACTACTCACTGAAATTTTTTAGTAAAACTTTTTTTGGATGTTCTCTTTAATACAAATTTACGGGTAAGCCAAAATAAAATATGCCTAGACTTCTTTGTTTTTTTTTTCTTTATTTTTGATATATATCTTACGATAAGTCAATTACGTACTAATATCTTCAACCCAAATTTAACCCCATTACATATAAAATAATTGACCATTTACTTATTAACTCAACGGAACTTTTTGTATTTTCACTTTTGATTTAATTAAATTATGGTGTGAACCATTGCCGGTAAACATTTTTTGAAGGGAAAGGAAATTTTTTCATATTTCTCTCATTTCATAAATAAGATTTGCTGTAAGTTTACTGCTCTAACATGCAAATGCTGATAATTTTTTATTACATAGAATATCAATTCTAATTTTGGATGACGTAAAGAGATTTAATAGCATTATGTACATAAAAAAGTTCAAATTTTACATTCCTTAAATCAATTTTAGAGTGAAAACAACTCAAAATTTGTTAACATATATACACGCTTCTATATAATACACACACATATTGTGTTTCTCCACTGATGCGATACAAACGCAGTATAAGTGGACATGAAAACATATAAACCAGTTTTTATAATAGGTGGCCACGGCACCGGCTTTTCTGGCATCGTGCCGATGCCGGCAGTTCTCCCTGCTGCCGTCAGGACTGAAATATAATTCGTTACGTAGTTATATAAATTACAGTAATATATCTTTTTGTGTGCGTAACGTTGATGAGACATTTACCTGTATAAGAAATTATTTGATCTTCATTTGTGGCATCTGAAAATAAAATAATAAAATGATTTTTAATGGTACTAATTTATAGGCATTAATTTTCTTTTGAGTATCCATTAAATCGTGCACCCAACAATGAAATCACACATATATGAAACATTTCTCTTACATGGTAAATAACTGTCTGTAATCCCATAAAATCTTCTGAGCAAACTTTTAACTTGTGCTAAATCTTTTATTACATAATTCATCACTTTTCCTTCTTGTAATTTTTGATAGCCAACTTGCTTTTCACGAGTGCATTTTTTTTTATCAATATTGTTTCGTGTTATTTAAATTTATTAGGCATGAGTTCAGTATGTCAGTAGAATACCCTAAACTTTAATAAATGCGTTATACTTAAATGCTATTTTTATAGCCAATAAAATATTTTTATAAAATAATATCAGAAAATTTATTACGTAGATTAATTTGGGACAATGAAATTACGAAAAGGTTTGGGAAAATGTGTAGAGAAAATTTCAAGAAATATAATAAATATTAGAAGGTAGATGATAATTACATATTGATACGCTGGAAAATATATTTTTCCGGCGACATGGGTGCGTTTTCTAAAATATTGCTACTGAATCACTTACATCGCCAATTTTCAGTTATGAAGAAGGACATGACCTTTTATATTTATTATAATTGAAGTGCAAATCCAATTATATATTCCATAATTAACGCATTTTATATTTCCATGTGAAACGGCGAAAATTCATAATTTTGTCGTGTTAGTTCATCTGTCACAGTCTCAAAGTTTCTAGAGTATTAGACTTTAATTGACACAATTTCACACATGGGTGCTTCACGTGAAGATCTCAAACAGAGCTTAGCTAAAAACTTAAAAAAAATAATATGTGAACATGCAAAACACGAGTTATACATTTTTTCGGGTGTTAGATTTAAAGCAGTGAAATATGATAATTATTAGAAATGAAATTGAGGCTTGGCTTAATATTTCTCATTTTAAACACCGTTTCTGAACTATTAGGCTGCAAAGTTTTTTTTATTATTATTTTGAAAATTTAAAACCATGTCTGTCCTGGCAGAATAAAACTTCGAAATAAAACTTTAGAATTAAGTTTTTAGTTAATTAAAAAAAAAATTCGAACACAATGCTAAAGTTGTGATTAGTAGTAATAACTAGCAAATCAATTTTTCTACAAAAACTTTCAAACAATTGGACATCTGTAGTCCAGTTGATCAATTTCCTTTCACATTTATGAGGAAAGCGTGTTAAAAGAAACTCCTATCAAAATCCAATACATTCTAATAAGTAATTAAAGAGATATTCGGTTAACTTGAATAATTAACTCCGTATTAACGGTGGAGTATCTATTAGACACAAAAGTACAGAGAATTGTTCAACAAGTTGTTCTACAGAGAGGGTACAATTGGTTTTTTGATAGTTTGAATAGTAGATCACTGCCTTGATTTTTGGTACTCTTCGTTTATCTGCGTTAGTTTAGAACGTTGACTGACAAATTTAAAAATATTTAGCCTTTGTTCGATTCACAATATATATTACGTCATTTATAACGATTGTTGGGTTAATTATTTTGCTTAAATTTTCATAAAAAGAGTAACTAGTATGGTTCATAGTATTAATAAGTATTTCTTATACTTATTTTATAGTTAGATCTATCACGCAGAAAAAAAGAGTTGGTTCCTTTCTCATTTTTCCAATATCACCTCGACTTTGCAAAATTAGTAACGATGAAAATAAACAGAAACACTTCGTCAGTCAAAAAAAATTTTTTTTTCGTTTGATCTGGTATTTAGCTGCTACGCTCTTGTGTAGCTTGATTTATGAAAAAATGGAAAATACAATATAATAATTGACGTGGGGTCAGTTATGGAGGTGAAAATTTGAAAATATTGTTCTTAAATTTTTTATTTTTTTTAAATATTATTTTCTATTTTCAGTCATTAATTGAAAAAGTATGTATTAGATATTCAAATAATCCTTCATTCCTCGCGCAGGCGTCAGGGCAGTTACATTTACTTATCTCAAATTTATTTTGAATAAAATCACATATAACTTTATTGAAACTACCTCTAAATATACAGCTAGACGGAGTCGAGCCCAGTTAGTTATTCAGACCTTTAATTTTATATTTATTCCAATACGTCCTTAATGGAATATTTACATGATCCGAAACAATATTGTGAAAAGTAGATGCCATAATTCATTTTTAAATAGTTAACAAGAGTCTTAAAGTAAATATGAACCAAATACTATCTTATTTGTTAATATCGATCCAGTAATTTATATACATACAATGGAATATGTATATGTACTAATGTCAAATATACGTAACTTGTTGATGTCATTCACATATCAAATATATGTAATATGTTTATGTCGTTACCCTTCTTTATCAGACGCTTGAAATACTTAATACGTATTTACACATAAAGTATATATATATATATATATATATATATATATATATATATATATATATACATGTATTTACATATATATATATATATATATATATATATATATATATATATATGCTGTAGCAGTCTCTCTAATTCCTTTTATCATTTCTTAAGCCCGAACACTCGTCTCCTTTTTTTCTTTTTTCAAGAATATTTTTCATGAATGTACCGTTTACCGTTTATAAAAAAATTTAAAGTACTTGCGCGGTCTCATAGTTTTGGCTCGACCCTAGGTCACGTCTAGGACCCCGAGGTAATAGAATTAAAGAAAAAATATCATTATAATTTATAATTTTCACAACTCATACAGTAAATTCTAGTGAACTATTGTATAACTTGCTACATTATGTTCATCACATTTGCTTTCGTCATTGCTTTACTATAACCTATATCTTGCAAATTGTCTTAACGGCGACTGAAAATAGAGTAATAGCCCAACTTGACGATAGAAATAACAAACATTATGTGTAATAAAATGAAACATAATAGGTGTCTACTACCGGAAATCCCTTTATCGTTTATTGAAATTTTTCTTTTGTGTCTGTGTCACATTACTTATAGTCCGCGGGCTCACTCCAAGGACTTGAATATTTCAGCAACATTTGCGTCAAGTCGACCTGCATAGTGAAAGGATACAAGGATAAATATGCTAGAATTAGGTTAAGTTAGACGATGCGTGAAATATAAATAAAATCTTTATTATTTAAAGCCCGTGGGGCGTCGCCTGTCTAATGCTTTACATGACAGCGTGCGGGTAACTGAAACGACGCATGTTGGTAATGCGCCATCCACGTTGATTCGGTTTGCTAAATTTACAGTATAATATATTACACACTCACACACACATGCATATATAAAGATAAAGGTTGCGGGTATTACAAGTGTTAATTATTCATAAAATTGTTAAATCAGATAAACAGTAGAAATATTTCATATTCCTCCCATATTTTGCTTTCACCGCATTTAAATAAATTTTAATAGAAAAAGAAAGTGTTCACTCTTACTTAGATAACCTTCCCAAGTACTTTATGTATCAAATGTTGTTCTTTTATTTGCTTTCAAATGAAAGCCCACAGATTAAAAGGGAACCAAGAAAGAAAAGAAATAATCAACTAATATTCCGTAGTCTTATATTCGAGACACATCAGGGCGACCCAACTATAAGTAAACCGCTTCAAGACTCCGTTTTGCAAGCGACCGAGGTCTCTGAATTTAATAGTGAGTTTTTAAGTTTTCTGAGGCCACATACAACAAAGCTTTAATTGTCAAACACTGTAGTAGAGATGCGTAAAGCGCTGGGAACTTTTAAGCCTTACATTAAATTTTGTCGCCTCCTCTATTTATGACACATTCTCTCGGTACAGCGAGTGTGAGAAACATTATCGGATAAATAAAATTTCCGAAAACCGCTCAGAGTGATTGTTATAACGAGTGAAAACGAAATAATGCCCTATAAAAAAACGTGTCACTCATATTGAATTCGGGGTACCATTATGTGTTTAATAATATTTTTTTACACATTTTTTATTATCAGGGATAGGTTTTACAGTTGTTCGTGACAGGATCCGGATATAAAATACACCTCGAAATTTATAGCTTGCTTTAAATACGGTTTTTATTTATAGATATCTATTTTAGTATAGCATTTATGAAATCTTCTGTTTATATGATCAAAAAGTAATGTGATTCCATAAAACCGAAAGGTTTTGTTACTTAATCTTAAATAAAACCGGGAAATGTGAAGTAATTAAACTTCAAGTGTCATAAACTAAGTATAATGTATCATAGCACTTTAAAATTAGTTATACGGATCAAACCTAATTTAGAATTTTATTTTTTTAACATATTTCCGAGAGCTGATAAAAATAAGTGGTAGAAGTGTAGTTTGTAAGGATGCAACCGGCTAAGTGTATTTCTCAAAATTTTGGTAAAAATAAACTGGCATATTTTGCCCCAAATGCTAGTACCAAGAATGTTTTCAGGTCTCAGAGATCTATCCAATGGTATCCCAGTTTAAAATATGCGTCAAAAAGTTCCGTACATGCTATGTAGATAGAAAAGTATATAAACTATAATATTTCGTAGATATAGGTCTAAAATGAAAAAAATATATGTGACCCTATGAAATACAAATAGGTGCCCCTTAACATTTTTAATATGGGTGTCGTTTTAATCGAAAATCCTAAAAACTAGTCATATATTAGTAGTTAGTAAAAATGTTTTATCTTGTTTTAATAAGTCTATGACTCTCATGTTTTCATTTCCGAAATCCGAACGTAGATATGTATGTATGTATGTATGTATATGTATATGTATATATATATATATATATATATATATATATATATATATATATATATGTATATATATATATATAAACATTTTACAGTATTATATTAATATAAAAATTAGTGCGACGACCAAATAAATAGTACGGCCTAAAGCCCGGTCCATTTAATTTTTTATTATATCCATCTATTTCCTTTACCTTATCTAAATCATTTTCAGATATTCGTGCTAATCAAAAGTAATTTTTGAATTATCGTAAATAGAAAAAATCTCCCTAATCAAAAATATGTATATTTTCTCGTAAGTTTTGAATTAAGTAGGAACAATTTTTACACTTGTTTGAAAAATATATTTGAAATAGGTCTTAAAATTTATATAATTTATTTGAAAATATCTAGTAAGTGACCGAAAAATTAGTAAGTCAAGATTTATTATGGTACGCAAAAAAATCTTGACTGTCAAAATTTGTGAATAATATTGACTTGTTTACCGTTCTACCTGATGAATTAAATGATTACACTTCCATATTTACTAGCGTTAAGAATGAGGTGATTTGCAGACATCTGATGGTTAAATGGAAGTTTTTAGAATTGGATATAAAAAATATCAGCGAAGAAAGAAATCCACATTCTGGTACTTAGTTGTCATGTATTCTGAATAATTATTTGAAACTTTAATATGCTCTTTACCGCAGCTGAAGTGTTTTTAAGTAAACCTAGAAAAAAGTTAATAATTTTAGTTGTTTTAATAAATAAACTGAAGAAGTTATTACTAAGGTAATGAAATTAGAAAAGTTAACAACCAGAAAAATTAGGAGTACGGATAATTAGGTGCACGAGGTGATACAGTACACAAATTATCATTGGGAATTATATTAGGCAAAATGCAATATTTAATTAATATTTGGGGATTCGCCCATAAAATTGAAATAATTTTTCAAAGCAACAACAAAATGCTATTTATTGACGTATTTATGAATACAAAATAAATAAAATTTATTAAATCTAATCCGGGTCGTTGCAACGGTACTATACATTTCGTCGTGAAAAATTAATTATTATCTTTTCTTCTTTTTTTTTTGTTAGAGTATGAAAACTAAATTTTATCATTTTTTTATTTAATGTAATTTATTTTGATATGTGAATTTAAAGCATTTTAGGTACTTTATTAGGTATGATATTATAACTGGTAAAATGTTAACATCATCAGGTGCGTCCTAAATTACTACTGATCCACCGTTTTTCTAATATATTAAATAATATATTATATTAATTTGTAGTTAAATATAAACAAAGATTTTATCACTGCCAAGTTCAAGTAAAATTTATATGAGATAATTTGTCAAATATTACAGTAGATTACTTTGAAAACTAATAGTAGATTATTGACAAAATTTCTATAGCGGCTCTGTGCATGTTGTCTACATATTCTTTATGAAAATAACGATTTTGTCACTATCAGCAAAAAGTTTATTGAAAGTCCATGCAATGGTTTAAATTCACTGAAGTTACCCTTAAGGTGGATTTATACACTCACTAAGCAATTTGTTAATTCAGGTAAATCCTTAACTAAAAATTAATAATATATTTGAGGCTGTTTAAACAAAGAAACGTTATAAAGGACTTTAAAGCATTAAAATTTTATTTGATGATGATGAATATGAACGATACAATTTGCCTAGCATTACGATGTTATTAGAAATTCAGGAATGAAACGAAAAGACTGGCTGCCAGAGATACATGAAACTCACCAGCCATATAATTTGCTGCAAGAACCCGTATCGCTCTATGATAGTGATTCGTATCATTTTCCGATTTTCAGTGTCGATACTATTCTTAGCCAGACACATTCATATATAAATCGTCTCATTGTTGTCGATAACTTTTGATCAATACAGTGGTCATACCAAGGAAATTAAAAAAAACCTCAATATTTATCAAGATTAACAAGAAGTGGTCTAGATTTTGCATTATCGCAGTACGAGGAATGGAGATGGATAAAATTTGATTGAGATGATGATACGTATGTTCAAATACATTGAGTATTTGAAACACAAACGTTTAGTTTGACTATAGCCAAGGGGGTAAAAGTTAGAGAAATATGACGTGGGCGGAATTTTTTAATGTTTGTCCAGGAAATGATCTTCCCAAATATAACTGTAAGATGCTATTGTTTATATCAAGTTAGTACATTTTAAACCAGTAGTAAGGATAATTTTAATGATACCAAAGGTAAACAAAAAATTGTAAGAATCACTGAGAACTTTTTAAAAGCGTGCGACGAATATTTTTATTTTTGCTTGCTTCATAACATTCAAGAGCTGGTTTACTAATTAATTTAAAACCTGTCCAATGTTATGTGCACTTAATCTTTTAGCAGCGTGTAGGATAAGCCATGTGTTTGAAGACCTTTTCGACTGAAATTAGAGTTGAAAGAAGTCAAACTATCGCTTGGAACGTTTGTCGAATTTTCAAAATTATGTTATTTTTTTGAACTTATTTAATAAATAAAACTATCGTGCTTACGGGTGACTCTTTTTCAGCTTTAGACTAATTTATATCTGAGCTGCTACTTATCTGCTTTAAAAAAAGCAAATTTGTGTTTAATATTTTGTATAATATACAGTATATCTTTGAAATATATTTGCAATTTTAACTATAACTTTTTCAAACATTTTGACGGACAGAAAGGTGGACATCTTGAAAATTTGAAGTTTGGTCTTAGAAACGTACGGCTATAATTTAAAAATTATCTCTATATTACGGTATGAAGAAAAATAAAAAAGTACTGGACACTTAAAAAAATAATATTGAATGTTATATAATTATAATCCACAAAGAGTGAAGAAATATTATCGCAATACATAACAATAAATTACTAAATAGGAATTGCCAACAACCTTAAAAAGTTAAATAAACTTTTATAAATCGAATATAGCATTTTTAATCATTACAATTTAACAGAGTTTAAAAATAATACACCATACATACAAAAAGTAAAAAATAAAGATTAATAAGTGTGGGTCTTGATGTTTCCTATGTTTTCCTGATGTTTCCTAATGTATTTGATACAAAAAGGAAAGATACAAAATAATAGTTTCCAAAAATTGCAATTATAGAAAATACAGTTTTAAAAATTGTTCATCAGTGTAACCCTTAAATAATGGCCGGATAAAATGACAACAACCTACAGTTGTGTTCAATAATATAGGATTTAAGTAAACAAGATCATAATTTGCCACACATATTAAAATTAAGTTTACTTCCTGAGAATAAAGCTAAATAAAATTTGTGTGGCACAATAGTACTAACTACATGCAGAATAAACATTTATACCAAAGGAAAAGCAAATGAGGCACGTGATTTAATAGTAAAACATTTCTATATCGTTTAATATTCTTATTTTTTTAATGTTTTTGCAATGCGGAGTCTAATTCAAAAATAGGTAATTTGAATATATTTCTCCCCTCAAATATTTGGTCCCATAATTTTCTAAACTCCACAATAGCAACACAGAGCTTATACATTACGTTCCATAATGGTGCTCTTGGCCTTTGACCGACATTTTTGAATTTATGGCGAGCCAAGTCGAGGCGAGTCAAGTATTATAAGGCTACTTAAAATTGAAAATGTAATTAGGAAACCGTTTGAAGACATAAAACGGTTGGGGCACAGCATGAGAATGCCAGTAGAGTGGTTAAAATTCGTAAGGGGATGATTGTTAAGAGTCAAAGTAAGGTGGTACGTTTTTGGGGAAATATATGCCACTGGAGAAAAACACTTTGTATTCTATTGTTTATTAACGCGACATAAATTAATAAATTGTTTATTTGTACGTCGATCTGTCATTCGATTAGACATATCACAGACAAAAAGCGTAATATTGAAATGAGTTATTTTGATTTTTACTTAAAATTAATACATATAATATAAGAGACATTAAGACTCAAGTTAAAGTAAAAAATTATTAAATATATAATTCTTTTTATGGATTTCTGAAGATGTTATTTATAAAGCAGCGAAAAAATGTTTAAAAATTGCGCCATAGAGTCGCAGATTGAACTCGTAGAAGTTATCAAAATTTCTGGGGCTTGACTATATGAATAAAAATAGAACTAAAATTACTATTATGCTAAATAAAAATATTTCATGGAAACATCTTAAAATTTAACAAGACACAATAATTATCACTAATTTATCTACATTCACATGGGTGAAGGGAGGAGGCGACAACTGTACGGTTATTAGGAAGATCGATTGCATTGTAACTAGGACACGGTTTGTAAACTTCTCATTAGTGTATTAATGTATATTTTCAGTCATTAATTGAAAAAGTATGTATTAGATATTCAAATAATCCTTCATTCCTCGCGCAGGCGTCAGGGCAGTTACATTTACTTATCTCAAATTTATTTTGAATAAAATCACATATAACTTTATTGAAACTACCTCTAAATATACAGCTAGACGGAGTCGAGCCCAGTTAGTTATTCAGACCTTTAATTTTATATTTATTCCAATACGTCCTTAATGGAATATTTACATGATCCGAAACAATATTGTGAAAAGTAGATGCCATAATTCATTTTTAAATAGTTAACAAGAGTCTTAAAGTAAATATGAACCAAATACTATCTTATTTGTTAATATCGATCCAGTAATTTATATACATACAATGGAATATGTATATGTACTAATGTCAAATATACGTAACTTGTTGATGTCATTCACATATCAAATATATGTAATATGTTTATGTCGTTACCCTTCTTTATCAGACGCTTGAAATACTTAATACGTATTTACACATAAAGTATATATATATATATATATATATATATATATATATATATATATATATACATGTATTTACATATATATATATATATATATATATATATATATATATATATATATGCTGTAGCAGTCTCTCTAATTCCTTTTATCATTTCTTAAGCCCGAACACTCGTCTCCTTTTTTTCTTTTTTCAAGAATATTTTTCATGAATGTACCGTTTACCGTTTATAAAAAAATTTAAAGTACTTGCGCGGTCTCATAGTTTTGGCTCGACCCTAGGTCACGTCTAGGACCCCGAGGTAATAGAATTAAAGAAAAAATATCATTATAATTTATAATTTTCACAACTCATACAGTAAATTCTAGTGAACTATTGTATAACTTGCTACATTATGTTCATCACATTTGCTTTCGTCATTGCTTTACTATAACCTATATCTTGCAAATTGTCTTAACGGCGACTGAAAATAGAGTAATAGCCCAACTTGACGATAGAAATAACAAACATTATGTGTAATAAAATGAAACATAATAGGTGTCTACTACCGGAAATCCCTTTATCGTTTATTGAAATTTTTCTTTTGTGTCTGTGTCACATTACTTATAGTCCGCGGGCTCACTCCAAGGACTTGAATATTTCAGCAACATTTGCGTCAAGTCGACCTGCATAGTGAAAGGATACAAGGATAAATATGCCAGAATTAGGTTAAGTTAGACGATGCGTGAAATATAAATAAAATCTTTATTATTTAAAGCCCGTGGGGCGTCGCCTGTCTAATGCTTTACATGACAGCGTGCGGGTAACTGAAACGACGCATGTTGGTAATGCGCCATCCACGTTGATTCGGTTTGCTAAATTTACAGTATAATATATTACACACTCACACACACATGCATATATAAAGATAAAGGTTGCGGGTATTACAAGTGTTAATTATTCATAAAATTGTTAAATCAGATAAACAGTAGAAATATTTCATATTCCTCCCATATTTTGCTTTCACCGCATTTAAATAAATTTTAATAGAAAAAGAAAGTGTTCACTCTTACTTAGATAACCTTCCCAAGTACTTTATGTATCAAATGTTGTTCTTTTATTTGCTTTCAAATGAAAGCCCACAGATTAAAAGGGAACCAAGAAAGAAAAGAAATAATCAACTAATATTCCGTAGTCTTATATTCGAGACACATCAGGGCGACCCAACTATAAGTAAACCGCTTCAAGACTCCGTTTTGCAAGCGACCGAGGTCTCTGAATTTAATAGTGAGTTTTTAAGTTTTCTGAGGCCACATACAACAAAGCTTTAATTGTCAAACACTGTAGTAGAGATGCGTAAAGCGCTGGGAACTTTTAAGCCTTACATTAAATTTTGTCGCCTCCTCTATTTATGACACATTCTCTCGGTACAGCGAGTGTGAGAAACATTATCGGATAAATAAAATTTCCGAAAACCGCTCAGAGTGATTGTTATAACGAGTGAAAACGAAATAATGCCCTATAAAAAAACGTGTCACTCATATTGAATTCGGGGTACCATTATGTGTTTAATAATATTTTTTTACACATTTTTTATTATCAGGGATAGGTTTTACAGTTGTTCGTGACAGGATCCGGATATAAAATACACCTCGAAATTTATAGCTTGCTTTAAATACGGTTTTTATTTATAGATATCTATTTTAGTATAGCATTTATGAAATCTTCTGTTTATATGATCAAAAAGTAATGTGATTCCATAAAACCGAAAGGTTTTGTTACTTAATCTTAAATAAAACCGGGAAATGTGAAGTAATTAAACTTCAAGTGTCATAAACTAAGTATAATGTATCATAGCACTTTAAAATTAGTTATACGGATCAAACCTAATTTAGAATTTTATTTTTTTAACATATTTCCGAGAGCTGATAAAAATAAGTGGTAGAAGTGTAGTTTGTAAGGATGCAACCGGCTAAGTGTATTTCTCAAAATTTTGGTAAAAATAAACTGGCATATTTTGCCCCAAATGCTAGTACCAAGAATGTTTTCAGGTCTCAGAGATCTATCCAATGGTATCCCAGTTTAAAATATGCGTCAAAAAGTTCCGTACATGCTATGTAGATAGAAAAGTATATAAACTATAATATTTCGTAGATATAGGTCTAAAATGAAAAAAATATATGTGACCCTATGAAATACAAATAGGTGCCCCTTAACATTTTTAATATGGGTGTCGTTTTAATCGAAAATCCTAAAAACTAGTCATATATTAGTAGTTAGTAAAAATGTTTTATCTTGTTTTAATAAGTCTATGACTCTCATGTTTTCATTTCCGAAATCCGAACGTAGATATGTATGTATGTATGTATGTATATGTATATGTATATATATATATATATATATATATATATATATATATATATATATATGTATATATATATATATAAACATTTTACAGTATTATATTAATATAAAAATTAGTGCGACGACCAAATAAATAGTACGGCCTAAAGCCCGGTCCATTTAATTTTTTATTATATCCATCTATTTCCTTTACCTTATCTAAATCATTTTCAGATATTCGTGCTAATCAAAAGTAATTTTTGAATTATCGTAAATAGAAAAAATCTCCCTAATCAAAAATATGTATATTTTCTCGTAAGTTTTGAATTAAGTAGGAACAATTTTTACACTTGTTTGAAAAATATATTTGAAATAGGTCTTAAAATTTATATAATTTATTTGAAAATATCTAGTAAGTGACCGAAAAATTAGTAAGTCAAGATTTATTATGGTACGCAAAAAAATCTTGACTGTCAAAATTTGTGAATAATATTGACTTGTTTACCGTTCTACCTGATGAATTAAATGATTACACTTCCATATTTACTAGCGTTAAGAATGAGGTGATTTGCAGACATCTGATGGTTAAATGGAAGTTTTTAGAATTGGATATAAAAAATATCAGCGAAGAAAGAAATCCACATTCTGGTACTTAGTTGTCATGTATTCTGAATAATTATTTGAAACTTTAATATGCTCTTTACCGCAGCTGAAGTGTTTTTAAGTAAACCTAGAAAAAAGTTAATAATTTTAGTTGTTTTAATAAATAAACTGAAGAAGTTATTACTAAGGTAATGAAATTAGAAAAGTTAACAACCAGAAAAATTAGGAGTACGGATAATTAGGTGCACGAGGTGATACAGTACACAAATTATCATTGGGAATTATATTAGGCAAAATGCAATATTTAATTAATATTTGGGGATTCGCCCATAAAATTGAAATAATTTTTCAAAGCAACAACAAAATGCTATTTATTGACGTATTTATGAATACAAAATAAATAAAATTTATTAAATCTAATCCGGGTCGTTGCAACGGTA
This sequence comes from Druceiella hillmani, assembly GCA_039881145.1. NCBI lineage: Eukaryota > Metazoa > Arthropoda > Insecta > Lepidoptera > Hepialidae > Druceiella > Druceiella hillmani. Next base: position 1,073,565 of record JAYKKI010000070.1, read on the forward strand.
CTATACATTTCGTCGTGAAAAATTAATTATTATCTTTTCTTCTTTTTTTTTTGTTAGAGTATGAAAACTAAATTTTATCATTTTTTTATTTAATGTAATTTATTTTGATATGTGAATTTAAAGCATTTTAGGTACTTTATTAGGTATGATATTATAACTGGTAAAATGTTAACATCATCAGGTGCGTCCTAAATTACTACTGATCCACCGTTTTTCTAATATATTAAATAATATATTATATTAATTTGTAGTTAAATATAAACAAAGATTTTATCACTGCCAAGTTCAAGTAAAATTTATATGAGATAATTTGTCAAATATTACAGTAGATTACTTTGAAAACTAATAGTAGATTATTGACAAAATTTCTATAGCGGCTCTGTGCATGTTGTCTACATATTCTTTATGAAAATAACGATTTTGTCACTATCAGCAAAAAGTTTATTGAAAGTCCATGCAATGGTTTAAATTCACTGAAGTTACCCTTAAGGTGGATTTATACACTCACTAAGCAATTTGTTAATTCAGGTAAATCCTTAACTAAAAATTAAAAATATATTTGAGGCTGTTTAAACAAAGAAACGTTATAAAGGACTTTAAAGCATTAAAATTTTATTTGATGATGATGAATATGAACGATACAATTTGCCTAGCATTACGATGTTATTAGAAATTCAGGAATGAAACGAAAAGACTGGCTGCCAGAGATACATGAAACTCACCAGCCATATAATTTGCTGCAAGAACCCGTATCGCTCTATGATAGTGATTCGTATCATTTTCCGATTTTCAGTGTCGATACTATTCTTAGCCAGACACATTCATATATAAATCGTCTCATTGTTGTCGATAACTTTTGATCAATACAGTGGTCATACCAAGGAAATTAAAAAAAACCTCAATATTTATCAAGATTAACAAGAAGTGGTCTAGATTTTGCATTATCGCAGTACGAGGAATGGAGATGGATAAAATTTGATTGAGATGATGATACGTATGTTCAAATACATTGAGTATTTGAAACACAAACGTTTAGTTTGACTATAGCCAAGGGGGTAAAAGTTAGAGAAATATGACGTGGGCGGAATTTTTTAATGTTTGTCCAGGAAATGATCTTCCCAAATATAACTGTAAGATGCTATTGTTTATATCAAGTTAGTACATTTTAAACCAGTAGTAAGGATAATTTTAATGATACCAAAGGTAAACAAAAAATTGTAAGAATCACTGAGAACTTTTTAAAAGCGTGCGACGAATATTTTTATTTTTGCTTGCTTCATAACATTCAAGAGCTGGTTTACTAATTAATTTAAAACCTGTCCAATGTTATGTGCACTTAATCTTTTAGCAGCGTGTAGGATAAGCCATGTGTTTGAAGACCTTTTCGACTGAAATTAGAGTTGAAAGAAGTCAAACTATCGCTTGGAACGTTTGTCGAATTTTCAAAATTATGTTATTTTTTTGAACTTATTTAATAAATAAAACTATCGTGCTTACGGGTGACTCTTTTTCAGCTTTAGACTAATTTATATCTGAGCTGCTACTTATCTGCTTTAAAAAAAGCAAATTTGTGTTTAATATTTTGTATAATATACAGTATATCTTTGAAATATATTTGCAATTTTAACTATAACTTTTTCAAACATTTTGACGGACAGAAAGGTGGACATCTTGAAAATTTGAAGTTTGGTCTTAGAAACGTACGGCTATAATTTAAAAATTATCTCTATATTACGGTATGAAGAAAAATAAAAAAGTACTGGACACTTAAAAAAATAATATTGAATGTTATATAATTATAATCCACAAAGAGTGAAGAAATATTATCGCAATACATAACAATAAATTACTAAATAGGAATTGCCAACAACCTTAAAAAGTTAAATAAACTTTTATAAATCGAATATAGCATTTTTAATCATTACAATTTAACAGAGTTTAAAAATAATACACCATACATACAAAAAGTAAAAAATAAAGATTAATAAGTGTGGGTCTTGATGTTTCCTATGTTTTCCTGATGTTTCCTAATGTATTTGATACAAAAAGGAAAGATACAAAATAATAGTTTCCAAAAATTGCAATTATAGAAAATACAGTTTTAAAAATTGTTCATCAGTGTAACCCTTAAATAATGGCCGGATAAAATGACAACAACCTACAGTTGTGTTCAATAATATAGGATTTAAGTAAACAAGATCATAATTTGCCACACATATTAAAATTAAGTTTACTTCCTGAGAATAAAGCTAAATAAAATTTGTGTGGCACAATAGTACTAACTACATGCAGAATAAACATTTATACCAAAGGAAAAGCAAATGAGGCACGTGATTTAATAGTAAAACATTTCTATATCGTTTAATATTCTTATTTTTTTAATGTTTTTGCAATGCGGAGTCTAATTCAAAAATAGGTAATTTGAATATATTTCTCCCCTCAAATATTTGGTCCCATAATTTTCTAAACTCCACAATAGCAACACAGAGCTTATACATTACGTTCCATAATGGTGCTCTTGGCCTTTGACCGACATTTTTGAATTTATGGCGAGCCAAGTCGAGGCGAGTCAAGTATTATAAGGCTACTTAAAATTGAAAATGTAATTAGGAAACCGTTTGAAGACATAAAACGGTTGGGGCACAGCATGAGAATGCCAGTAGAGTGGTTAAAATTCGTAAGGGGATGATTGTTAAGAGTCAAAGTAAGGTGGTACGTTTTTGGGGAAATATATGCCACTGGAGAAAAACACTTTGTATTCTATTGTTTATTAACGCGACATAAATTAATAAATTGTTTATTTGTACGTCGATCTGTCATTCGATTAGACATATCACAGACAAAAAGCGTAATATTGAAATGAGTTATTTTGATTTTTACTTAAAATTAATACATATAATATAAGAGACATTAAGACTCAAGTTAAAGTAAAAAATTATTAAATATATAATTCTTTTTATGGATTTCTGAAGATGTTATTTATAAAGCAGCGAAAAAATGTTTAAAAATTGCGCCATAGAGTCGCAGATTGAACTCGTAGAAGTTATCAAAATTTCTGGGGCTTGACTATATGAATAAAAATAGAACTAAAATTACTATTATGCTAAATAAAAATATTTCATGGAAACATCTTAAAATTTAACAAGACACAATAATTATCACTAATTTATCTACATTCACATGGGTGAAGGGAGGAGGCGACAACTGTACGGTTATTAGGAAGATCGATTGCATTGTAACTAGGACACGGTTTGTAAACTTCTCATTAGTGTATTAATGTATAACCATCACTGTTATACTATTAAGTATTATAATTTAGTTTGGTCCATATATACATGTTTCAAAACCAAACAAATTTAACATAATCAATAATGCTATAAAACTTACCGAACTATATTTATGTGAAATATCTATAAATATAAATATATATATATATATATATATATATATATATATATATATATATATATATATATATATATATTCTTTTTTTTTTTTAAAAGTTTTTGAGATAAAAATTTGTTCAAACTAATAAAAAGATTATTGACTGTTATTGAACAATTAAGTCACTTTATGAATTATATGGGATGGTCGTAGTCCTGAAAACCTACGTGTAGTGTTTTTATTTACAAATAAATAAATACAATATTTTAATTATGAATTAAATACTTATGCAGAATATTGAAATTATTAGATGATTTATTACGCGAAAATATAATTTGTGTACACATTATTAACATGTTCACCGCCGGAGCGCAGTAGCTCTATTGGGCCTTTTTCTGATAAGCATTTCATCATATTTGAGTAGACGAGAGTAGCTAGATAGAGCCGTCTCTTTTCACGCCGTGCGAAGCCTATTTTGCCTGACTCTTCCCTGTCATGGAACAATTTATTTTGTTCCTCCATAAAACCCCTAGTTATTAATTATTATAAAGTATATTAAACACTAAAATAGCAATATTATCAAGTTAATGCATATTAGAAAATTGATTCAATGCAGCTATCGGCGCTTCATAATAATGCCCAATTGTTAGAGATGATTGAATTAGTTCCATCTACGTGAGTAAACAAATTGTATTCTTGTATATTTTACATTTAGGGCGATAATGATCTATTTGCGCTGAACACACATTTTTCGGTCGCACTTCTTTGTGTTAACCTTAACTGCTCTTTCCCTTGATACCACCTGATATTAATTGTAATACTGTCAGGGAAAAACCGATGAACGAATATTGTACAGTTTTATTAAAATTAGTCATTAACTTGAAATGTGATGTCATTAATATAATACTTATCCTGGAAACAATAGTAATAAAGTAGTCATAGTATGGAACATTTTTTAACCTTAACCGTGGTATGGAATTTCTGCTGATAACACAAAAAAAATTGTCTGCGACAAGTCTTCATCTCGCAATTTTTTGCTCATATTAGGTTGTTATGCCACTGATATTAGATAATATAACATTTTTAAAAATAAATACTTCAATCTGAAGATTATCGCGTCATGAAGTAGATATAAATTTTGATCGAATTTTTTAAAACCAATAGTATCCCTCAATCTCTTTTAAATCAATCGATGTAATTATATGTAAAACCTATTGCAACGCGTCGCAGTAAATTAGTATAACATATCCTCAACATGTTAACACGGCAAATAATTTCATTGTCAATTCAATTATTCTAGTCCGGCCTGTATAACTATTTCGTGGTAATAATTATATTTAACAACAATGTTAAGGTTTTTAAACAACAATGTTTGGTTTCTTTTTAACATCTCTTAAGTCGGCATTGTCTCTTCTTGTCGAGTAAAAATTACAGAATTTAAAATTACAGAATTTTAAATTAAAGTCGACACAAAAAAAATTACACCGTTTTACGCTAATCGATAATTTTGGTAATATGCATGATGCATCATGTTGAAAAATATACGTAAATATAAAATATCTACTAACGGAAACCACTTCATCGTTTATAGGAATTTGTTTTCGCTGTGTGACATTACTTATGTATGCTCGACGGGCTAAGCTCCGGAGACTCGAGTATTTCAGCATTATTTGCATCAAGACGACCTGGCAAGTGGGAGGATCCCCGTACAAGAAGATATACCGGAATTATATTAGGTTAGACAATGCATGAAATATAAACTTCGACGAAAACAATCTTTATTGTTTGAAGCTTGTGGGGCGTCGCCTGTCTAATACTTTACATGACAGCGTGCGGGTAACTGTAACGACGAATGTTGGTAAAGCTCCATTTACTTTGAATGCGTTTGCTAAATTTAACAATATTATATGTTTCAAATTGAAAAGGAAAACATTTTAATGCAATTGAATCGTTAAATTTTACAATAATATACTTATCTGAAATTAATATTTAATTAATTTTTTATGATATAAATTTTAAATAATACATTTAATTCACTTTGGTTGATTTAACGAAAATAAAAATGTCCTTAAAATATAATAAATATCAGTATGTGCAATATTATGAATATGTTTATTACAATCACTAATTTTTTGGTTTATTCATAAAATTGTAACGATTAAAAAATTAAAATAGCAGTTGGAATATTTCGTATTCATTCCATGTTTTGCCATTTAAATTCATGTATGTAGGTTAAAAATTGAAATTAACTGGCAGGATATTACTAGTTAATGAATTTACATTAATATAGGACTATAGTTTGATCTGATTAACTACATGAAAGAATATAAGGTGTAAAAATTTAATTCATTAAGTGGTTATTTGATCTATTTTTCGTCACTGTCATGGTCATAATCGAGCCAGTACTCATTAATTATTTTACGATATAACTTCGTAACGTAATGAATGTATAGAAATATAATTTTGAAATAATTGAAATTCTGTAACAAAAAAACAAACTGCATGGAGCTTATTAAAAAAACACTTCAGTTTTTTTTCTAAAATGTAAGATGAAAAAGTCTCCATTGTTGTATTGAAAACTTTTTCAACTACTTTTTGTCTCAAGTACTTTGTGTTTCAAGTGCTTTGTGTGGATATATTTTAAAGCAAATAAAAGCACAATGGTGTGAAGTATTGTGCTTTTATTTACTTTAAAATAAACATGCACAGATGAAAACAGGAACCAAGGAATAAAAGGGAGTGATCAAATTACCTTTTTAAAACGAAATCCCTTTAAACATATTTTTATTCCGATTACTCTGTAGTACCTCGTATATGGAGATTTAATTCGAAAGTAGGTATATGTGAAAACATTTTACGCAACAAATATTTCGTCCTTACGTATTCAAAATACGTCAGACCGTACGCAATGCATTTGACGACCATCCGTTTTGCCAACAACTGAGGCTTCTGAATTTAATAGCGAGTTTTCAAGTTTCGTGCGACCATTAAAACTAAGCTTTAATTGCCAAACATTTTTGTAGAAACGTGTAAATTTCTTGGATGTTTCAAGTCTTGCATTAAAATATATCACTTCCTCTATTTCTGACACAATCTTTCGGTATGGCGAGTGTGAGAAACGTAATCGTAAATATCAAATTTCCATAAACCGCTTGAAGTAATTGATATAACGACTGAAAACGAAATAATGCTCCCTAAGGAACGTGTCACTGATTTTTTTAAATTTAATTCGATATAATATTACGTGTTTAATGGTGACAATTTTATACATTTTGAACATGTGAAATGAGTTTTAATAGAAAACACACCTCGAAATTTGTTTCTTGGTTTAAATAAATAATGAAGTGTAATTCTTCAAATAATGGTAAAACTTTACTAAGAATTTATTAATCATTTGAAATTTTGCTTCTAAAAAACGAAAAAGGTTAAAATTCTCATTCAATCCATTTAAAATAAATTATAAAATTTTATCTTATGTGTTTTAAAACTTTTCGTAAGTAAATTTCATTTTTAATTATTTTTACCAAAAAATTAATAATTTGTTGCAAATATATATGTGAATAAATAAAAACATAGATTGTGTATTAGAAATACATTGCTTTTAGCTTAACATACATTCATGTTTCATTTTATTGATGTGCAAGGGAAAAGCGTCTAGTGATTTAACCTGTTTAATTATATTAAATTACTGTTTAAATATATCTTGAATCAATTAAACGAAAAAGTAAATGTGAAGTAACAAAACTTCGAGTGGTATAAACTAAGCATGGTTTAACACTATACTTTATAATTAATGTTATAGATCAAAGCTTATTTACAATGTATTTTCTACGCTAGGTATTGAAAATATATTCATAGGCTTACGGTAATACATTAAATGTCACTATGAGCCTGTAATGTATGAATGGTAAAACCGTAGTTTGTAATCATTACAACCGGCTCTCTATGGGAATTCTCTATCGGAATGCGGGTAAATTAAGGTTCTGTAGTGAATATTTAGAAAATATGTCCTCAATTTTTTCTTGAAAATGAGCCGGCGTAATTATGTAACATATGCTTGTATAAATATTTGTTTCAGATTTTCTAAACCTATAGTTGAAAAAGAGGGAACTAGTCATTTTAAAGCTAATGATTTCATAAAGAAAACTTAAATAAAATGAAACCAAATGTGACCTCGATTTTATTTTAAAATATCTATCTAATGATATTTCAGTTGATAGCATGCGTGAAAAAATGTTTCGTCTTTACTGTATATGGTCATAGAGGATATTTAAAAAAAATTATATTTTGCTATATGTAAATTGAGATCTCCATAGAAAGTATTTACTCATAAAATTTCGAGGATATAAGTCTAAAATTTAAAAGAAACTTGAGGCCGCAACAAATAGATGCACTTGAAACATTTAATTAATTTTCAGGATTGCTTTTTTATTACAAAACCCTAAAAAATAGTTATAGGTTAGTAGTGAGTAAGGAAGTCTTACATTAATATGATAACTTATTTATGATTTAGATTTGTGAAATTCGAATATCTATAAATATATTAATAATTTTACAGTATTATATTAATATGAAAATTATTGCGACTAAGCCAATCGCTATGACCTTATTAGACCCGGTGCATTTGATTTGTATTCATTGAGATTTATTTACTTTGCCTTAACAAAATCAATTTAAAATATTCATCCTATTTAAATACGATTTAGGTTATCGTAAACAAGAAAATCTCCGCAACCAAAAATAAAAAAGTCTGGCAAATACTTTTAGACCGAAATTGAAGAAATTTTTAAACACGTCTTAAAACGGAAATTTGGTTTTGATTTGAAATGTGCTTGAAAATTGGCTTCCAACCGATTCAATTTATTATAAAATATCTAGTAAGATGCTGACAAATAAATAAGTCAAGATATATTATCGTACACCAGAAATTCTTGACTACCAAAATTTTAAATAAAATTGATTAATCGACTATTCTACTTGACATGTTAACTAATTATACTTGGATATGCGCTAGAGTTAACAATGAGATGATTTGCATACATATCGTCGTTAAATGGGAATTTAACATATAGAGTTACATATAGTTAGATATAGAAATCATCAATGAGGAAAGAACGCCACTTTGTGGTGTCTAGGGGTAATGTACCCTGAATCACTATATAAGATTTTAATGACATCGTTACCACCGGGGAAGTAATTTTAAATAGCTGTTTCAAAAGTAAGGTAACTATAGTTCATTCAACTTACAAGATATTACTCAAGCTACAAAATTAAAAATTTTACTGAAAACTAATTAGAACTAAAAGGTGGATAATTAGATGTGCGAGATGATACGGTAAACAAATTATATTCGTCAAAATACAATATTCGGTCAATAAATAACATTCGTCGCTTGTATATGTTTCGCGTGCAATTAATAGGATTACTATAAAATTGGAAGAATTTCACACGCTAAATCAAAAAACTGCTGGAAATTGAACTATTTAAAAATACAAAGTAAAAAATATTAAATCGAATACACCGGATGATTGCACGATACGACACTGTATTGTGAAATGCCATGTCCGTGCGAGTATTGTAAATGGCAACTTACCACTATTGTAAACAGGTACAACAATAATGTAATAGGGAACTTTTATAGCTATAATAGTTTTGCTATGCGGGATTCATTTATTTTATTATATATTACATTCAAAATCCTTCCTGAAAATTATTTTAAAGGTTCATAAATTTGTTTCGTCGACGCGAATTCGTTTTTCTCTAGCCTCTTTATTTTTGGTAGCTTATGAAAATTACGTTTTGTTTTTCTTTATCTATTATAATTTGTTTTCATATTAGGCTTTAAAGTATTTTAGGTGCTTTAAACAGTTGTGTTCTGTTAACTAATAACACGTTACCATTGCTAGTTATGTCGTCAATTACCACTGATCTACCTTTTCTCCAGAGCTTAAATCACTGCTTCTGTACATGATGAACATTGTTTGTTAGGGAGTATGATTGTAGTTAAATATAAAAATATATTTTAATACTTTCGTATGCAAAGCAAAATTCTGTTAGTGAACAGAGTTCAATAACAGCTCTATGAAGTTAGTTTGCGCATTCGAAGTGAAAGTAACGATTTATTTATCACTATCAGAAAATAGTTTATTCCACGCCCGTACTTTGAAATTGTTGAAATTACCCTTAGGTGGGATTTATAAACTCCCCAAACAATTGTTTAATTCAGGTAAATCATAAAATTAAATTCTCTAAAGAGCGTTTGGTAGTCCCTAACTCCCCTACTTTTACATATCTAACTATGAACTTAAGGCTAACACCACGGTATTTACCAATCTTATCTTAGACGGTAACTGATCTGTTGATCACGTAAAAAGTGTTCAAATATAAATTTTGATGTCACTGTGCTCTTAATAGTTACCGGCAGTGAAATTGCATTACGATATTATTGGAAATTCAAGAATTCTACAAAAATATTTATTTCTTTGTACTCACATATATCAGATGCCAGGTATATGTGAAATTATGATATCGATTCTTATAATTTTCCAATTTTAATAACTAAGCAACTTTTTGATCAATGCAGTAGTCATGCCGTTAAATTAAAATAAACATTAATATTTACGAAAATTAACAAGAAATACTCGATATTTTATATTATAAGCTATAAACGGAATATTTGAGTCTCATCCAGATCAAGTTAACAAAAATCAAGGGAGTGAAAAATATGACGTTGACGGCAATTTTTAATATTTGTCCAGAAAATGATCTCACTAGACTTTAGGATGCTACTGACTATTATCAATAGCGTTCTCAGTAACTGTATAATTATATTAGGTCATTATACTTTCAACGACTAGTCAGAACTTTTTAATGAAACAAAAGGTAAGAAATGACCTTTCAAGCACACTTGCGAGTATTCTAAAAGCGTGTGATTACTATTCCTAATGGCTTGCTTTACAATGTTGAAGAGGTGGTTTACTAATTAATTTGAAATCCGTCAGTGATTTCGAATTCTATTGGATAGGTAATGAAGGAGGGTATGTGTCAAAGAATATATCGAAATATTACGTCAAAGTACTGTCACTGCTACTGATGCATAATGATAATTATAAAATTCTAGGAATTAAAAAACTAAAGAACTTAAAATACAGTAATATATGAAAGGTCTGGCTGATACTTAGCTTGCAATTGACCATCAACAGAAATACATTTAAGAGACTTTTTTCACTCGACTAAATATCGTCAGACACAGGGCCATAAATACTTTAAATTTTAAATTCCACAACACTTTTAAGGCCAGATCACATGTATTTCTCCAATTGAGCAAACTTCCTTTTGTCATTTCAATATGAAACTATAGTATTTTTTTAAAATTTAACGAACATTTTTACACTGGCCGCCTCCGACAAGGAACCTGCTCTTACGTGGTACCTGCGTCGGCGTAGCCCTTTTTTTATAAAAAACGGAACGCCACTGGTTTATCATTATCTGACTAAGAAAACCTAACAGAACTTTACGATAAACGTGTAAACATTTGTTAACTGAGTTAACTGACATCTACGTCGCTAGCTTAATAATCTCTTCTTATTAATTTTATTGTGGGTCCAAATCCAGCACATTAGTAACAACTATATGCGGTAATATTTAATATTTTCATTTTTATAATAAATACGTTAAGGGGTAAATTAATAATAAAAGTTAACATATAAATAATTTCAGTAAAACTGGGTACACGTGTTCTTATCTGAGGCATGATCCTGTATGCGGCTAATAGAATGTTTCCGTCGAACGGCGTCGAACGATGTAGAATTGTGATTAGTGTTTGATCAAAGTTTTGTTATCGAATCACTTATGCTTGTTTATGTTGTTCGATTGGATGGATACAGTGTATCAGACGGATTTTGAAGTTCTGATTGGTCAAACACACCAAACCTATATGCTCCTATGTTGAAATTTCATGAACAGTAAATTTGTACTCGGAACTATAAACTTACAAGCCTATTCAAGTATGATAAACTTGTATTTATATTTTCATAAGAAGTTATACTTAGATACAGGACATATATAATCATAATTACTCGATTTATTTGGGAACAAATATATAGGTTAAGAACGTATTATACAAATGTATTTAAATGTTTCATATGTAAATAGATGCCTATTTTACATACATAACATATATGTAATTGAAACACATATAATATTCTTATTCTTATATATAGTTAACGCCGTAAATAAAATCTTACTTTTTAATCATTTTCAAAACATTCGAAAAAAGAAACTTAAAAATTACATCTTGTATTTTATATTCCACTAAATACATGTTTTTATTAAAAAATAATTTTCTTTTACAGGAAAACGGCGTGCAATATATTTTAATCAAAGAGTGCAGTGCATATCTTAGCTTCACCTTAATTCCTTCCAAACGGTCAAATGAAATTCTAAAACACAAATTGACAAAAGTGATTTTGAAGTTAATTGTTTTTTTCCTTATACTATATTATATTACCAATAAGAGTATTGAGAAATTACGTTTGTGCCAGTCTCCAGCTGTTAGATTTATGTATATATGGCAGAATTAGTTTAAAAAGTGGTAAATGCCAATTAATAATATTTTTAATCTCGTATAAATGTCTAATCTATTGTTTTTGCTCTAATATTTAAATTTTGCCTGCATTCACTACATTTGAAAGTTATTGATCATTAAAAGACAGTGGATAGGATAGATCAATAGTCGTCATAACAAATCGTAAGTATTACGGAACATAAGTCTGGTCTCACCAAATTGAATCAGACAAATGTCATTAACTAGGAACACTCCTGACTCGTAAATATGAGGAGGCGAAGTGTGAGAGAAGGCTGAAGCTCGTGGGATGCTGGACTATTTAGATGCGCATGTTTCTCTAACTCCTTTGTTCTTAGTGAACAAAAAGCAGTGAACAAAAACCAGTGCCAGTTTTGCATTTTGTTAAATTGTAATGGGAAATACTTGTCTGAATTAATGTTTCAATTATAAAAAAAAATGCTAAATTACGATCTGTCGCCGTTTTACCCAAGGTTATATTTCTTTGAAATAAAAAAAGAGTGCTGATTTATAACAAATTAATGAAAGGAAACAATTCGTATCATACCAATTTATTCATTTCATATTATAAAAAAGAAATAAAAATCACTACTAATTGTATTGCAAACCGGAATCAGCATAACTGTTAAGTCCATGAAATTTTGGATTCACAAATTAATAATCCTTTTTAAAAAGGCAGCCGTTCGATTGATACCATTGATGGGAATGTGCAGCAAACGGTAAATAAATTTTCTTCTGGCTGTGGTCAATGACGAAATCAGTATATAAAAAAATAGCATATTACGGCCTATAGTTCTTAGAACAGTCGATACTTTGTGAGCCCTTCATGGTATTTATACAAAAAGGAAATCATTAAAAATGAAATAAAATATTTTGGTATTTTTGAAAGTGTTTTGTGAAAACTGAAAAAATTAAACAGAAGCTTCAAATGTTTTCAATACAAATTTAAGATTGATCAAATTAATATTGCTTTGTTATATCTACCAGTAAATAAACATTTATGTTTCGATTTTTTTTCGTAATCTATTAAGGATCGTTGGAATTTTTAAATCGCTTGTGTCTTAATTAATTAAATTCTCAGTTTCAAAAATAATCAAAATATGTAATAGAATGGTATTGTTATAATATACTTTCGAAAACTGCTTCACAAAATAACTCAGACTTAAAAATATTATTTATTACTTATATTAATATTAATTATAATAAATGCAGCCGATGAAAATATTTCACGTAAAATTCACACATCTTAATACTAAGATATAATATTGGTCCTGAAAATTGAAAAAAAAATTACTAACAGTTTTTGTAATGTTAAATAACAAACTGAAAAATATTCATAAACGTTTTGTGATGCCTTATTAAATAAAATCGTACTACAATATGGAATGCGAAAAATCTATAAACATAGCTCAACCATTATGTTTGAAATAATATTAATCGTCTTAAATAATTAAGGGTACAACGTCCGAAAGAGCACGAAATTAATGTATAAACTATACTATATATGGTAACTATATCGGATTAAGCGCATTTCTGCCAGTTAATTTTGAAAATTTGTTACTTGTTAGCAAATATTTTAGTGAAGTGTATATATTATTCAAGGTTATCTAAGAAGAAACTCTACATTTTTAAATTATGTTTTTCCAACAGTTAAATGATAAGTCATTTGTCATTTTGACAAGTATATACACACACACACATACATATATATATATATATAAATATATATATATATATATATATATATATATATATATATATATATATATATATATATGTATCCCATGAACAGACGGGTAATGTGCCCAAATATTTTATTTGTTCTTTACTAAGTAATTCTACTAGTGAGACTGACGACAGTAGTGCGTAGAATAAGATAACTTGTATATTATTCTTAGAAAAACGACACATTTATTTGAGTAATAATTTGTCAGATTAACTTATTTACAGACATTTATCAAATTGTTGTTTACTTTGTGAGCATCAAATTTCTATCCTTGGACACGTGCCATCTTATAAAGGATAGAAATACTAATCTTATATTTGCTTGAAAATAAAGCTAACAAATAAAAGTTCATAGCTCAGGAAACTGTCAACCCGCATTATCTCAAAAGCGGTCATATTTGCGTAACCTCCTAAAATGTCACAATTACCAACTTTCTATTCAGCTCACGTATCACAGATTATGGAAAATCGTAAAGGAGGTCGTTTAGATTATGATGCCTCTGAAAAACATGTGAATAACAATATCATTTTAATATATAGCACTCTGTATCAATTATAAAATAGTAATTTCTTTATTAAACAGTATATGAGTAGATTTATCGTCCTTCGTCTAGCTTCTGCCTTCTGCTGTATTTAATATTAGACGTATTTAAATATTTAAGTGATATAAATGGGAATTGTAGATTTCTTTACATATTTACTTTAATTATTACGTTTTCTAAATAATAGAAACTAGTATAATATTTCTAATTAAAAATTCCAATTGAATTCCAATTTCTTACGCGTATTATATTGTTATCCCTCTTTTTAAGAAATTTGCCTCCATACAATTTTAGTTTTTTTAATATCCGTCATCACACAATAATACATTCATTACAATTACTTTTGTTTTTTTTTCCAAAGTTTGAAAGAGTTCATTTTTATTGAACATGAATAGTTGTAAATGGGCATTAAAAAAAATATGTAAAATACTGATTGTAGTGTACTTCTATTAAATAAAATTTGCTTATTTTTAATAATGCATATCGAAAAATAGGAGGAATAGGATTAATCATTTGAAAGTGACTAAAATAATATTATTAAAGGTACCTTGTTTTCATTTTTTTGTAAAGTGAAAAATAATCAAAAGACATAAATAAATATCAAACCATTCTTTTCCCTGAAGGCGTGGAATTTAAGAGTAAATTTAAATTTATTCTCGTTAATATTAACAAGAGTATGAAAAAATTACTCATCGTGGAAAATATTACCCTTATCATTATTTATTAAAATGGTCATAGGAACAACGTATGAAAATGTTTAAATTCATTTATATTGTATCCGCTATTGATATCTGTCAGTTTTAATTTTCGAAAGTTCTATTTCTTATCTAAGAGTTAATTTTCGCAGAATTGTAAATGTTCATTCCGTAAAAATGATATTTTTTGCATATTTTACTCAAAACGAGGTGTTTTAAATTACTCATGTGGATGAATATATTTCTTCTCAATAAAAATAATATAATAAGAACCATGAAAAGAAATTATATTATTGAAAAACGTAAAATACGGAGATCAATTTTTATTATAATTAATTTTAAAAAAAACAAATGTTGCAGAAAAACAATGTAATCGAATCGAAACGAATAAAATTTCAAGAAACGAATAAAATTAAAATTAATAGAGGGCCGCATAACGATACTCATTGAATTTATGGGTTTTGGACTATGTAAGCGACCGACAGATAACGTTGTGAAATATGAGATAACTATAATGTAAATGTCCGCCAGTGGAATTGGATTTTGAGCAAGTCGTCGATTCATAGCTAACTATTAACATGCCAACAAAATTATCCCACTGAATATTTGTAGAATATTTGATAATGTCAAGGTATGGTGTTGTTATCCTGTGGTTGTTGTTTGTAGTATATTTGATAATGTTAAGGTATATAGTGTAATATGTTTTATCATTGGTTGGCATTGTCGAAATGATGTTACCATTTTTACATATGTATGTATATATCTATTTCGTCTTTGTTTTTTACTTACCATATTTTACCAGGTACTTTTCACATTTTATGGCAATGTATATTTATGTACATTTCATACACGAGTACAGTTTTCTTCCCCGTTTGCATTTATCGTCCAACTAAATATATTCTAACTCATCCAATATATAAGACCACAGTTTGGTACCATTATGAAAATATACTTGAAAATATTAAGATATTTACTAATATAAGAAGTTACGAAAGAAAGATTTACTAACTATAATTTTTGTGGAGGAAAATTAATTATATTTAGTTGGCTCTCCTGAAACGATTAGTAACTTATTCGTTGATATGATTAACAACAATTTAAGATATGGATAACAAAAATAATGATTTGAACACATCGCAAGACGGAGAAAAATTGAATCCCTGCTGGAATTTGTTTCAAATCATAATGTTTATAAATCAATAAGGTCCACAAGAAATATGGCTTTGAAAATAGTTTTATTTTCATTATGATTTATAAAACGACCTCTGCGTTGCAACGATGATAAATTTTATAATTATTTTCGAATACAATAATTAAAATTAAATTGCGATAAACTTAGAACGTAAAGAAAAGAAGCATAGAACGTAAATAACCACTTGAGTACCAATGAAACAACCACGTTTGTTGTAAAATTAGGTATTATCTGGTATAAGGAACTAATAATAATTTCTATTTAATATCTTATTTGACATAATTTTCAAGCAACTCTGTTAGAGACACTATTAGTGTTAATGGAAACAAGTGCTATACGTACTTACAGTTAAAGTAAAAGAAATATATTTAAATTATATATTAAAATATCATATATTTTTGCACATGAATGACATGTCATGTTTAACTAATTTTAATATTTAACAAAATAGTACATTCGTAATAAATAGAAACCGCGGCAAGTAAAACTAACAGCAGCTAAAAAGGGAAAATATGTTGTTTGAAGTAATTTTATATTAGTGGAATTATTACTTGGAGAAAAGTTTTAGTACCATAGTTTTAATTTGGTAAAGAAGAAAAGCAATAGCCTAGTATATACGCGTATTTATATTTTTGAAGTAATATTACGTATGAGGAAATAATGGTGATGTCCCTATATTTGTTCCTACACTATCCCCTTAATTGTAATTTGAATTCATATATTCCGAGCCCACTGCTGGACATATGGATAAGCCTCAACTAGGGCCACAAAACTTGGTCTCCTGTCTTTCTCATCCAGTCCTATTTTAAAAAGCTTGTAGCATTTTAAAATGTCCCGTTGAAAACAACCCCTTAAATACCACGATATAATTTTGCAATTTAATATATAACGTCCTCTCTGGCAGTCAACTATCAATTCTTCAAAAAAAAATAATGTAAAATTATATTAAAACTCATTTAAAAACTATTTTTTTTATAACAAAGGAAGTTTTATTCTGATTCTGGAATTTTGATATTATACTCTTTATTTCTGGAACCATGATATCTTAAATATCAATGACAAATTCCGAAATCCATGCTGTGGTGTCCAATCGTCAAAATATATTGTCAAGTATATTGACATAATAATCAAGGCTAAATAACAGAAAGATTAGGACAAATAGTAATGAAAATATTTAATTGAACCAAAGTATTATTAATTACGTAACTGATGTACAGTTACGTTACTAAGATTGTCCAAAAATCCTAAGTTTTTTTTAAATAATAAAGTAATTATTGACATTATTAATCAGAGGCTAATTTAAAAAAAATATTCAATGAAATGTGTTGATTTGTTATATGTGATTTAATTAGGTAATAATAGAATGATTAATTTTGTAAAATATTCTTAATCAACAAATTGATATTTCAAATACACTCGTATTTTCGCTTAACAAATTTCGAGATAATTTAAAAAACCGGAGTTTCCTAGTCAGCATTAAAATAAGTGTAGACTACCATAGTAACAGATATGTGTGCTCTCACTATATTTTTCGTGTGCTGTTGGAAAGACAACCCATAGAGGTATAAGTATTAGCCGATGATGAAGAAAAACTACCAAAAATTTAATTATATACAAAATAAATTACTATAATTTGTAATTTCTTTTTGAGAATGGTTGAATATATTGTTTTTTTAAACTATGTTTTTCATACATTTAACTGTTGTTTTCACTGTGCCAAAATATCACATAGAGCCATATGTTTACACATACTTATACATATATTGCGGAAAAATATCAAACTCGTCTTAGTATCTGCTTTTGGTCGACACTTTATGGAAAATATCGGGGAAAGAAATTAACTTTTTGCTTATATTGCTGTGAGGAAAATTACTTTTTTCTTGTCGTATTATACCGTATCAAGACAGATACATAAATGTTTTTTAACATCAACTAATGAAATATACGCGGTTTAATAAGCTTTGCCGCTATGCCAAATCTTAAGTCTCAATAGCATGTCGTTTCTGAAAAGCGATTGTAACCCTAAAACTGGCGAGTTGACACGTGGGTTGTCTATATAGCTATTATACCATGTAAATATGTATATGCCCTTGTTAAAATAAAGCATTCTCAGAATCGCCTTATACCATAGCGACCAGTTCGCAATGCGACAAGCGGGAAATGAATAGCTCTCCAGTCTTAATATTTCTAGGTCTAAGTAAAATAAAAATACATTTTTAGTAATGAACTTTTACAAGTTTCCTTTTTATAGTTAAATTTAGTACCTTTATTTTAAACAAAATTTATGACTTTGAATTGGGACGAAGTGGTAAATTGGGAGCAATAATTGGAATACGGGAATACAACCTTACAGGTCCGAGAAAATCTCAGAAACAGCTATTGTTTAATTTTTTTAAACTTTAATTTTTTGAAAAAATCTGAATTGTACCCCGATGTTTATTGCTTATATTTGATAAATTCATAATGCTTAATATATTTAGTCGCATACTGAATGTAAGTTGTGCTTGCAAGTTTAGCGAAGGTAGCAAAAGACTAATAGTTTGCAACTTAATAATATTTCATACTGTTGAACCAAATAATAATACTAATTTCATTAAAAAAAAGAAATAAAATTTTTGAGAAAGTGTAAATGCGAAAAAGTTTTTATAATTTTTATTTTTAAGATACTATTATTATCACATAGCATATCAGAGAAAACGAATTTTTTTTTTATCATATGACTAACAAATTTATTCTTATATACACACTTTTGTAAACATTTCCCGGAAGTTAATATTTTTCGTAACAAGTTAATATTTTTCGTAACTTTATAGTGACAAGGATTATATATAACCCCTATTCTAATCACAATTCGAATTCCATCAATACATTGAACACTTACACTCCATAAGTTACCAACTTTTAATCGTATTAATTTCTATTGATTTCCCTAAACATTTTAACACTTACTCCCTACCCCTTTGAATAAATCTTCATGGGGGTGAAAAACACCACTCCTCACCCTTACCCCCATATCGAGGTTAAATTTTGAAAAATATCGAGCAACACTAGATAAATCGGTAGTACACTGTAAAACAGAAACTCATCATAATTAAACTTCCTTCTGAAGCTCACATATTTCTGGGTATTTTTCTTTCTCTTTTTTTCAATTTTTTTCAGATAGACCCCACTCTTTTAATTATTGCAATTTGGAAAAAATGCTTTCTATGAATTACATTTACTAAACCAACCAAATTATAACTTTCATTATTTTGTAAAAATGATTCTTGACTGCCCTACTTAATAATTTCTACTCACACTACGTTTATTATTATCGCATAACGAAGCAACTTTTTAGGAAAAATTACTTTTATGTTATCTCTCGTTACTATTTATCGTCACATATAATAGTAACGAGAGATAACAATAAATTAATTTGTGTGATACAGGCTTTGAAAACATGTGTTTATTTTATAACCAATGTTATATTCAAAATTTTCTTACTCTCTTCATGCAACTATAGATTTTAGCTACCGAATCCAGAGTACATACGATTATTATGTAAAGTTTACATAACTAAATCGATGTCCGAAAAAAAACGATTAAGAGCTTGATGAAGAGAGTCTTGTCATTGAGTTTGGCACTTGACCTAATACTGTCCGACTGAGCTGCCTATCGTCCTTATAAGTGCAGACTTAGTAACTTACTACATACAGACAAGGTTTTTTTATTGATCTAAAACGTTTGTTAAAGAAAACCAGTCTATTCTCGTTTAAGTACAGGGATGAAATTAAATGTTTACGATCCCATTTTTTGTATTTTTTTAGATGGTGATGTGATTGAGATCTGGTCTACATAATATGATTTTTTCGGCATTTATGAAGTTTGCGCGTAAGCGTTTGTTTTCTAAATTTTTCTTCACAGAGCAAAAACCTAAACCATCAGACTAAAAGATGTCGCAAAAACTATGCGTTAGAAACGTGATGATGAAAGCGTATGCTGAAATTTCCTGACAACGCTTAAAAGGTTAAGAAATAAAGAAAGACTTTTGTCCACTGTAAAACTGCAAAATTTTACATAAATACATAAATTTTAGCATAATTGGGTATCTTTGTATGTAAGTAAACGCTAATAATTTTAAGATATATTCACGGTTATGAAAAGTTATTGGATCTTTTTGTGGCATCTGAAAAAATAATATGAAGTTTTGAAATGATACAGTTTGACAAGTATTACCTTTTCAATATCACTGAAATCGTGCATCAAATAATGAAATCACGTATATACGAAGCAGTTCTCTTACATGACGAATAACTGTCTATAATTTCAAAGTATTTTAAAACCATGCAAAATCCTAAAGAAGTAATATGGCATAGATTAATTTTGAACCATGAAATTAGGAAAAGATTTACGAAAACATGTACAGAAAATTTAAAGACGTATGATAATTATTATAAGATGTTGATAATTATTTATTAATAGGTTGGAAAATATATTTTCTTAGCAGTTTCTAGAATATTGCTACTGAATCACTTGTATCACCAATTTTCATTTATAAAGAATATTTATTACATATGCTGTAATTGTAAATGCAAATCCAATTATAGATTCAATAATACTGCATTTTATATTTCCAAGTGAAACAGGGAAACTTCATTATTTTATCGTGTCCGTCCATCCATCACCCCCCTTATACACATAAACTTATTTAGTGAGGAGTTAGTTACTTATTTAGTTAGGAGTTATAAATTTATTTTTGAGTAAGATTTAAAGAGGTGAAATACTATAATTTTTAAGCAATTAAATTGATATTTCTCGTTTGAAACACGGTTTTTGACCTATTAGGCTACGAAAGAACGCACAATACGACTTTCCGGTTTTAATTTTTCATTTAATATTTTGAAAATTTAATAATTACTTTCTGTCCTAGGATTGAACTAAAACATTGGAATTAACGTATTAGTTAATTTGAATCAATAATTTCAAGAGGTGTCTTCTGAATCCTAATACTTGTGAGTTCTAAAATATCTTTCGCCCCTTTTTTTAACGAGAGCATGTAGTATGATTATAATATAGAATGTTGCTTTAGTGAATTTAAGAAATAAATACACAAGTGATTTGCAATATTTCGACAAAATTTTCCAAACATTTGGAAAATATATGGTTAAAAGTCTAGTGGCCGAATTTCCTTTCACATTTATGAGGTACGCATGTTAAAATGAACTTTTCTCTAAGTCCAATATATTCTAACCAATAATTGATGGGATATTCCGTTTAAGTTGAACAGTTAAGTCAGTATTAATGGCGGGGTATCAGTTAGACCCAAAAGTGCAGAGAATTGTTTAATGAGTGGTTCTACAGAAAGGGTACAATTAGTTTTTCGATAGTTTGAATAGTTCGTTAGTAGCCTTTAATTTTTTATGCCTGTGTTCTTTAATGCCTGTGTTCTTCGTTTATCTGCGTTATAACAAAACTTAAATTAACCAATTTAAAAATGTACAGACTTTGCTCATTATATATTGCGTCACATTATATATTGCGTCATTTATAACGACTGTTGCGCGAATTATTTTGCTTAAGTTTTCAAAAAGAGAGGAACCGGTATGATTTAGAGCAATAATAGGTATTTATTATATATATTTTAATAGGTATTTGAATATTTATCACCCAGAAAAAGAGTTGGTTTCTCTCTCGTCTTTCCAATATCTCCTCATCTTTACAAAATTGGTATCGATGAAAATGAACAGAATGTATTTTTCAATCATAAAAAGTGAATTGTTAAATAAAATAAAAAAATTCAAAAAATAAGAAATATTCTTTTTAATTGACTGACTTTCTGGAAGTACGTAAATGCGTACAATCAAGTATTAAGCTCATACGCTCCTGTGTAGTTTCATATGTGAAAAAATGGAAAAAGGCAATAAAATAATTGGACCCTAATGGAGGTAATAATTTGGAAATAATGTTCTCACATGCTTTACTTTTTTATAAAACTATTTTGCATTTTCAACCATAAATCTAAAAGGTACGTAACTATTAAATATCTAAATAATCTTTTATCCCTACACGCGTCAGATAGTAACAGTCTTAAAGTGAATATGGACTGAACAATATTATGTTTGTTAAACTCGATGGCCTCGGCCACGTCGTAATCAAAACGTACAACATCTGAAAGTACAACAAAATACATTTAACTGTTGACACATAAAATATACCCAATTTAATCATAATTCTAAACAGCTCATTTTTATACCTTGTGCGTATATATATATATATATATATATATATATATATATATATATATATATATATCGTGTAAGCGACCCCTGAGTGAAAAAGCCAATGAATATCCTGGTTGTATGTAGATCATTGGTGTACACCAAAAATTGTTACCTAAAGGGGTTTAGAAATTATAGCAATATAGAAAGACTATCCAGACGAATCCTTACATATTTCGTTACGTACACCTTACCGCCTTTATATATATATATATATATATAAAGGCGGTAAGGTGTACGTAAGCCTATACTTTACCTTGCCAGGTAAAGTTATTATTGTTAAGCAAATAAAGAGAGAGAAAAAGAGATGCTATGTTGCCATACTTTTCTCGTATGCGAGAGCGCACTTGTGGTCAAGGTCTATTATTAATTTAGTCGATTGCAAAATCTCTTGTGTTCTATGGTGTTGTGTCGATAAGTTTTTAACGTATTGTGTTATTATTGAGAAAGGCTGTGACCGTGAAATTGACATATGTGTGCGTATTATCGCTACGTTTGACAAACCGAAAATTACCGTTAGCCAAGACATTTCTTTATTTAATAGAGTCCACGACATTTCTTTATTTAATAGAGTCACCCACAAACAAAAAAATGAGTGCAAAAATGTATTGAAAACGGTGGGGGCGGGGCAACATGTTGAAAACGCTTATGTCATTTAATTTACTCTTTAATTTTCATTAACTTGTGATTTTACGCCTTATTTTTAATTTAATTGATTGAAAAATCAGTGTAATCATAATTTCATCTATCACCCATGCACGCCTGTGGAAATCATAGGCGAGTGATTGCTGATTTTATTCTTCGGTAACTATAAAATATGTACATTCCTGTAAGTGGTGAGCACTCATACACAGATTACCACTATAAATAGATTAAAAGTATTATATTACAAGATACTACTATTGAACACAATGTAATGTATACTGCGGTATTTAAAGTCACGAAACGCCCTTAATTACGAATGCATAGTTGCAAGCGTAACCCATACATACTGTATATAACCATACCCAATTGTCAATACCCATACTACCCAATTTATGTATTTGCCCCGCCACTCCTTTGTTCTCGTCCAAACAACTGCCATTGATGCGAGTGTCGCGAGTGACGAGGCGAATCTCGTGGCAAATGGCGATCGCTCCGCGAGCGTTAAAAACTATGTTCACAATAGACTTTTTATTATTTGTTAAAATTCTAGTATGTCAGTATTTTTCTGAAATACATGGTGTTTTGCCATCTCTCGGTGGAGCACAATTCCAAGTTTATTTTCGGATAGTGGTCGAGGACAACTATATATACATATGTATATATATATATATATATATATATTTATATACATATATATATATATATATATATATATATATATATATGTGTGTGTGTGTGTGTGTGTGTATATGTACTGAACTAGATTTATGTAAAGTATTATATAAGGTTTATGCACATTTTTATAAAAATTTACCGTTATTGAACAAATAATTCATTCTATTATTCACTTGGGATAGTCGGGACTGTCGCAGTCTCGCCAATTTCTTTTCTCATTTCTTAAGCCCGCACACTCATGTTCTTTTTTCTTTTTTCTAGAATATTTTTTCACGGAGGTAATGTTTATAAAAAAATTTGACATCTCATAATTTTAGGGCAACTCTAGGTCAGATCTAGGACCCCAAGTCGATAGCTGCATTAAAAAAGATATTTCATGATAATAAATCATTTTCACTATGCATGCAGAAAATTCTAGTAAATTATTGTTTAACTTACCACATTATGATTATCACATTTCCTCTCTTTGTCGCTTAACTATAACCTAAATCTTGCAAATGGTCTTAACAGTGATGAAACTAGAGTAATGAGCCAGCTGGAAAAGAGAAGTAACAACCATTATGTGCAACAAAATAAAACATAATAGGTGTCTACTAACGGAAATCAGTTTATCGTTTGTTGAAATTTGGCCTCGCTGCGTCATCGATTTTCAGCATCATTTACGTCAAGTAGACCTGTCAAGTGAAAGGATCCCCACACAATGATAAACAGACCGGAATTAGGTTAGGTTAGATGTTGGGTGAAATATGAACTAAATCTTTATTATTTGAAGTTTGTGAGGCATCGCTTGTCTAATACTTTAGATGACAGCATGCGGGTAACTATAAAGACGTATGTTGGTGATGCGCCATCCACGTTGATTCGGTTTGCTAAATTTACAAAATAATATATTTCAAATATAAGAGGAAAACATTTTAATACAATTCAAGCGTTAAATTTTGCAGCTTTATACTTATTTACCTATGAATTTAAAATAATACATTTATTTTGCTTTCGAATGGCGTAACGAAAATGAAAATGATATTCATATTTATATAAACGTCAGCATGTAAACAAACGATAAGCTTATTACAAGCACTAATTTTTTGATTTATTTATTAAATTCTAACGATAAATAAATAAAAAAAACAGTATATTTTGTACTTTCACATTTAAATAGATTAAAAATAATAAATTGGCAGACTGGATTACGGATTGTGAAACGGTATTCAATTAATAAATGGATTTACCCATATAATATATTAAATCTAATTTATAAAAGAGTATGAAGTATACAAATTTAACACCGTTCAGATAATTTCATTGATTTAGTAGATATTTTATTTGCATTTTGTCACTGCCATGGTCATAATCCATCTAGTACTCATTGATTATTTTACTATATCATTTCTTAACGTAATAATAGATATTTAATTTATTATTACGTTATAGATATTTAATTTCGAAGTTATATGTCTTGATAATAAACTAAATGAAATAAATTAAATTCTGTATTCAAAAATGAACTGCATGGAGCTGTGAAAAAAAAACTTCCGTTTTCTTTAACACTGATAGCCGAAAAAGGAAGTGTCCATTATTTCTTGAAAATCTTTTCAATGATTTTATATGTCAAGTATTGCGCTTTTATTTACCTTAAAATAAGCATCCACGGATTTAAATAGGGACAAAAAAAAGGAATTATTAAATGAACTTTTTAAAGCAAAATATTTTTAAATAATCCTATCTTCCTATTATCTCGCAATACTTCGAATCTAGAAATTTAGTTCCAATCGAGGTTCGTGTGAAAATAATTTATTTAAATACCTATTTTATTCAAAACATGTCAGGATGTCCCAACTATACCCAATGCATTTCACGATAGTCCGTTTTGCCAGCAACTAAGATTTCTGAATTTAATAGCGAGTTTTTAAGCTTAGTGCGGCCATTAGGAACAAAGCTTTCTTCCTCAAACACTTTGTAAATCGCTCGGAACTTTCGAGTCCTGCATTCAATTTTATCGCTTCCTCAATTTATGGTAGGTACTTCCTCTCCGAACAGTAACAATGAAAAACGTTATCGTTTAGATAAAACTTTGGTAATTCGCATAAATCGATTGTAGTAGCGATTCAAATCCAAATTATGTTTCATAAAAACATGTCCCTAAAATTGAATTTGGAATATAATTATATGTTAGGTGTTAAATTAATTTTTTTTAAACATTTTTAATATCGGAGATGTATTTCATAATTTTTCGTGACAGGATAGAACACATCTCGAAATTTATCGCTTGGTTTAAATACGTTGTTTATTGGGAGATCATAATTCAGCAACCCTCTCAATAATACGGTAAGAAGAAAACGATTACATGCCAAAACTACAACTTTATCAACATAAGACATTTCATTGGGAATTTCCTTAATTAAAGTAAGTTTTAAAAGAAAATATAAAATTAAAAATAAAAACTTGTTACTCGCATAAAAGATTACGCTACAGATATCCATGTAAAGCCATAGTTCACGAAACAAGAACAAAAACCGAATGTGTGTAAGTTTTTGGCGGTTCAATTTTAAGTACGATACTAAATATATAATCTTTGGGAAAAAAATGTATGCACTTATAATAAATTATTTTCCCTACATACCAAAAATTCCCACGAATTAATATTTAGTTTGTTATAATACATTATTCATGACGTTCCCTTTATTTGTTATTTTATTATAAACTACTGTAGTAAAAGTTTAACTTTACCTTTACCCTTTAAAAGCTAACTAACAAAAGACTAAAAAATTAAATTTGATAATAAAAAATAGCAATATTTCTAAAATAAAATAAAGCTTTATGCACTAAAATAAAACATCTCCAAAAAATTTGTTGTTATTGTTTTTAATTATAGGTTCACACTATGTTACATTACTCGGGAATCAAAGGTTTTGCTCAACAATTTTATAGTTTTATTAAAATTTGTATCGGATCAACCTGTCCAATAAAATAGTATCCGAACAAAAATAAGCATACTCGAACTTTAGGAGAAGTTTGATTAGATGGTGTGGAAAAAACTTTAGCTATTTGAAAACTGTGGAAGCGGTGTGGTTCGGAATCGCTAGATTAATATTTGATACAAAATAAAATGTAAGTGTAACGATCTAAGTTGTTGATATGTAATTTACACTTTAAGGTTTTGTTAAATTTTTGAGTGAACTAATTGATTATTTATGACCGTAATTTTGAATAGTTATATATTTGTTATATAGTATATAAACTTTTTATTAATTTGCCTTCAACCTTAAGTTTGATTTTAAGCTAAATGATATTTAGATATTTACTCAGTTAATCATTTTTGAAAAATTTCTACGCACTTAAACCAATAAAATTTTACGTAGTCGTTTCTTTATTTAATTACAATCCAAGTTATGAAAAAATACTATCGTAATACATAATAATAAATTATTAAATACGAATTCCCAACAACATTCGAAAATGAAATAAAGTTGTATAAAGTGAATGATCGTTAAAATTTAATTGAGTTTAAAAATAGTACCCCATACATACACAAAGCAAAAAGTTGTGCCTTATGATATTTCTTATTTGATTACACAAACATTAATATTTATAAATGTAGAAAGGGTAATTAATAAAAATGATCAAAATCTTTTTTATTTTATAGAGTTTTCTTGCCACTATATTGATTTATTTATGTTTGTTCCTAAAATTTTCTAAGTAACTCGAAATTATCATTATCATTTTCAAAAACTGCAATAGTGTATAATAGTGGAAAATATTGTTTTAAAAAGTTTTCATCCGGGTGACGTTTAAAGAATGGCCGGATTAAGGAAAAAATATACATTTTTCTTTTCAATAATACACGAATCAAGAAAAAAAATTATATTTTTCCGAGTATTAAAATTAAGCAATTTTTTTGAGAATAAGCCAAATAATATATATGGCATAATACTACTTACTACGTGCAGATTTAACATTTATACCAAAAAAAAACCAAATGAAACATGTCATCACTTAGTAGTCAAATATTTCTAAATAATTTTATGTTCTTCTATTTCGGTAGGTCTTTGCAATCGAGAAATTTAATTCAAAAGCAGGTAGGTAAATATGAAAAGTATTTTACCCTCAAATATTTTGTTTCCTCTTTATCTAACGCTATCCTTATCAGTACGCTCCACAAAATATGTCAACATTTTTGAATTTTATCCTTCCTTAAAGTCTCATGAGGCTACTTAAAATGAAAGATGCAATTAAGAACTCGTTTCAAGGACGCAAAACTGTTAGAAGCACAGTGTGAAAATGTTTTTGGCCTGATTAAAATTGGTGAGTTTAAGGAGAACTGCATGCCACTGGGGAAAACACCTCGTATTTGATTGTTTGTTAAGGCAGGCACTATCAATTTGTTGTTTATTTGTACGTTGCTCTGTAATCCAATTTGCCATACCACAAACTAAAAGCGTAATATTGCAATGAGTTATTTTGATTTTTCCTTAAATAAATAAATATAATATGAGAGACATCAATAGTTAAGTCAGGAAAACGAAAGTTAGACTAAGAAAATTATTAAAAATAAAAGTTATTTTCAAGGTTTTTAGAAATATTAATTATAAGGCAGCGAACAATATAAAAATTGCGCCAGTAATGAATTTGTATCTAACCGAGTCCGAACCTAAATACAAAGTTTTTGGGTTTTGACTGTTTATATGAGTAAAAATATAACTAAAATGACTAATGTGCTAAACAAAGATAATTCATGGAAGCATCTTCAAAGTTAGCAAGACACAATAACTATCACTAATTTATCTACATTCATACAGGAGGTGGCGACATCTATACGATTACTAAGAAGATTGATTGCAGTGTAAGTAGGACGCGATATTTTTCTCATTACTGAAATAACGTAGATCCATTATTGTAATACTATGAATATAATTAAGAAAGCTTTAATATATTATTATACATCACAGCTCATAGGAATGTGTTTACCAATCTTAAATATTACAACTTTAAAATATTACAAGCTTCGTGAAAACGCGTAAATCGCTCGGAGCTTTCATGTCTCACTTTAAATTTTATTTTTTCCTCTGTTTATGGCACATTCTCTCGGCACGGTGAATGTGAAAAAGGTGACATGGATCAAATATCCGTAAACTACTTAGAGTGGTTGTTATAATGACCGAAAACCAAATAATGCTCCATGAAAACGTGTCCGTGCAATTGAATTCGAGATAAAATTAGATGTTAGATGTTTAGTGATTTTTTAATACATTTTTAACATCTGAAATAGATATTTATACATATTCATGAGAGGGTTCAGATATAAAATTCACCTCGAAATTTATCGCTTGGTCAAAATATACCTATTTTGGTAGAGCGTTAAAGGAACCACCACTTTTCTTTGCAATGCGATTCCCCAAAACCTAAGGGTTTTGTTACCACTTCTTTAAATTAATAACAATTGTTATAAATATATAAAAAACCATCTAAAGTGGAAAGTAATTTTTTTATTCGTAAAATAATGGTAAAATATTTACTAAGAATTTATTAATAATTTTAATTTTACTTAAAGAAAATAAAAAGGGTTACAAGAAATACAATTTTACTGCGGGATGTTTTAAATCTATAACTATAGCATTTTTATAAATTAACTTCTGGTAACATAATTTTTAAGAAAAATTTAATATTTTACTGAACTGTTTTAAATATATGTAAGTTAAACTAAGGACATAGATTCTGTATTAAAACTATATTGCTTTTTGTTTACAATACATTCATGTTTCATTTTATTGATGTGCGAGGAAACTTCTAGTGTCTTAACATATTAGTGTCTAATTACATATTTAAATCATACATGGAAATGAAATGAAAATAAACGAGGTAAATGTGAAGTAATACAACTTCAAGTGACATAAAAATAATGTTATATATTACAGCACTTTATCATTGATTATATGGACTAAAGCTTATTTGTAATATATTGAATAGGCTGTATATTTAAGAGATATATATGAATTCACGATGATGTACTAAGTATTAACGTGAACCGTTCTGTTCGTACCGGGTTCTGTAGTGAAGTATTTTAAAAAAACATCACCTCAAATCTTGCTAAAAATAAATCCGTGTAGTTTTGGTTCAAATGCTAGTATAAGCATTTTTTTATATTTTCTGAACCCATGGTTGAAAAGGAAGAGGGAACTAGTCACTTTGAAGCTAAAGATTTCATAAAGAGAGCTTAAATATAATAATAACAAACATAACCTCAATTTTACTTTAAAATATCTATCCAATGATATCCCAGTTTGAAATATACGTGAAAAAGAATGTTTTGCCCTTATTTAGATAGGAAGAAATAATAAAAAAAAAATTATATTTTGCTACATGTAAATTTAGATCTCCATAAGAAGTATTTGCTTACAAAATTTCATAGACGTTAATCAAAAATTTTAAAGAAAATGGAGGCTGCGACGGATAAATAGAGACACTTGACATAATTCATTCGTTTTTGAGGTTGCTTTTTTACTACAAAATCCCAAAAACTAGTTGTATGCTAGTAGTTAATAGGAAAGTTTCACATTATTTTGATAAGTTTAATTCTCACGTTTCCTTGTGATTTAGATTTGCGAAATCCCAATATCTGTAAATTTATTAGTATTTATACAGCATTACATTAATACGAAAATTAGTACGAGTTCACAAATTAGAATGACCTCAAATCCGGTGAATTTGATTTTTAATTATTGAGATTTATTCACTTTGCATTACCTAAACTAATTTCAAATATTTGTACCATTTCAAAGTTAGTTTAGGTTTATGGTATGTAGAAAGGATCTTGGCTATAAAAAAATATGAAAATTTGGTGAATATCTTTTAGACTGAAGTGGTAGGAATTTTTAAAGTCCTTTCAAAATTAAACTTTGGTTTAGATTTAAAATGAACTAGAAAATGGTCATAAAACTGATATAATTTGTTTAAAAATATCTAGCAAAATTTTGAGAAATAAATATGTTAAGGTTTATTATACACCAGCAATTCTTCACTATTAAAATTGGTGAACAAAATAATTGGTTGACTATTCTACCTGACATATTAATTGATTACAATTAGATATGCTCTAGGGTTAACAATGAAATGATTTGCATACATATTATGGTTAAATGGGAGTTTCTAGAGTTACATATAGAAAATATCAGTAAGCAAAGGATGCTACCGAGGAAAAAATAAATAACTTTAGTTATTTCAATTTATGAAGTAAAGAAGATATTAATAAAGTTACAAAATTAAAAATGTCCCTCAAACCAGTAGGTACTAAAATAACGGATAATGAGATGTACGAGATAATACCGTAGACAAATTATTGTTGGGAGGTGTATTCGGCAAACACAATATTCAGTCAATTAATAGTTGAGGATTCGTCGTTTATATAGTGTCGGTTGTATTTCAATGGAATGGGATTATTATAAAATTTGAAAAATTTTCCACACTAAATCTACGAAATGCTGGACATTGAACTGTTTAAAAACACATCGAATATATCGAATTATATCTATTACAGTTTTACTATGCGGAATTCAAATATTTTATTTTATATTACATGCAAAAGTCCTTTCTATAAATTAATTTAAAAGTTCATGAATTCGTTTCGTCGTCGCAAATTTGTTTTTCTCTTTTCTCCTTTTTTGTTAGATTATGAATATTACATTTTGTTATTATATATTTAATATGATTTGTTTTCAAGCTTGCTTTAAAATATTTTAGGTGCTTTGACAAGTGTGATTGGTAGTTGCTAACATATTACCATCGCTAAATAGGTCATCAGTTGGCATTGATGTACCTTTTCTCTAACACATTAAGTCACTACTTCTGTATATGAAGGATAAATATATGGTTAGAATGTATATTTGTATTTAAATATAACTTTCGCTATTTTAAAATTGTAGCGGAATTGTATGATTAATTTTTGACACGAAATTGAATGTAAGTGAAACAACCTAAGTTATTGATATATAGTTCACGCTCTACGGTTTAGTCTAACTCGTAAGTGAATAGATATGTAATTATTTATGATTATAATTTTAAAAATGTTTTATATAAATTTTTTAATAATTCATTTTCAACCCAAATTCTATTTTATGCAAAATGAAAAAGGCTACGTAATATAGATATAGGTTTAAGATAGTAAATTTAAAATATGTTTTACATTATAGAAAAAATATTTAATTATGAAACAATTTGCATATATTTGTTTTTTTTTCTAAACTAAATTACAATCCAAGGAAGAAGAATTAATATAGTAATATAAAACAATAAATTAATTAACACGAATTCGCCACAATATTCAAAAATGAAATAAACTAGTATAATTTAGATAGAACATCTTTTATCGTTATAATTGAATAGGATGAATCATAATACAACCATACACAAAGAAAGCAACAAATCAATAAGAATTACTAAGTTTAGCATATGATATGACCTATTTTATTATACACATATTACTATTTTGAAATGTAAAAAGGCAGATAATAAAAATTGTCAAAATCTCCTTTATTTGGCTTAGTTATCTTGTCATTATATTAATTTATTAATGTTCTTTCTAAAATTAAAAAAAAAACTTTTCATTCAGTTAAACCACATAGAATATCCAGATTAAATGAAAACACTATACCGTGTACAGTTATGTTCAATAATATAAGAGTAAAGCACAAAAAAAAAAATTTTTCACTAATGTAAGAATTTACTTCTTGAGGATAAAGGCAAATAATACATATTATATATTACACAATTGTACTTACCACGTGCAGAATTAAACTGTACACCAATGGAAAACAAAACGAAGCATGGGATCACTTAATAATCTCTTTTATCTTTAGATCTTTACAAAGAAATTTAATTCCAAAACAGAAAATTATTATAGTATTTCACCTCTCAAATATTTTGTTCCCTCATTTTCTAGACACAATAGCAGGCCTGTGTAGTACGTTCCATAAAAATGCTTTTGGCCGTTGACTGACACTTTTAAATTTTATGGCGCCTTCAAATGTCATTAGACTACTTTAAATGAAAGATGTAATTACGAAATCGTCTCAAGGACTCAAAACTGTAGCGGCACGGCGTGGGAATGCTACCGGGGTGAATAAAATTCCTAAGCGAGTGATTGTTAAACGTCATGTGAGGCGATGTCAGATCACGGTACCTTCTCCAACTGATCAAATAACGTTTTGTCATACTAATAACAGACGCCGGTAATTTTTTAATTTGTCGAGCGTTTTACATATAATCAATTAAACATTTGTTAACCGAATCGGTTTACATCTTCATCGTGTGATTAATAATTCCTTCTTATTTATTGGATATTGGATACAGCAATCTTTAATATTTTCACATACTTTAATAATTACATTGGGTAAATCAAAGCTAATTGTATAATTAAAGTTAACATGAAAATAATTCTAATGAAACTGGATACACGTGTTTGCAATCTGAGGGGTGATGGTACAAGCAGTTAATAGAATTGTTTCCATCGAACAGCGTCGAGGGATGTAGTCGTGATAAATATTTGATCAAAGTTTTGATAAGTTGTTCAATTAGACAGATATAGTGTGTCAGACGGATTTTGAAGTTCCGGTCGTTCAAATACACTGAATTTAGATGTTCATCACACGTAACTATAAATTAGCAAGCCTACTAGCTTATGATAAAGTTTTATTTATATTTCTGTAACAAGTTATACTTGAATACAGGACATAAAAAATAATAATTAATGGAAGAGTTATGATATTCTTATTTTACACACACATACTCGCACACACACACGCGCACACACATACACACACACACACACACACACACATATATATATATATATATATATATATATATATATTTATAAATATACATATATATATATATATATATATATATATATACATATATACATATGCACATTTATACACATATATGTACACATTAAAAGCGGTTAATGTTTAAAATTTAATGCGTTTATATTATCAACTTTTATAATATTAAAAAAAAACAAAATTAAAAATTGCATCTTGTCTTTTTGTACTTTAGTACATAATTGTTTTATAGGGAAATGAATTTTATTGACAAAAATGGCACGCAATATATTTTAATTTAATTTAGATTGCCGTTATTTCCCTCGGTTGGAACGGTCAGATTAAAATCTTGTAATATACTCGTAGATTCGTTAGATTGATGTAGCTAAATTAGCTTACTTCGAATAAATTTTTTTATTCTTCTATTAATTCATTTTTTTTTTTTTTTATAAATATCTAATATATTATTTTCGCTATAGTAGACAAATTTTGCTCCAATCAATTATATTTGTAGGTTATCTGTCATTGAAAGATAGTGCACAAGATAGATCAATAATCGTCATGACCTCTCGTAAGTGTTACGGAACATCAGTCTGGTCTCATCGAATTGAGTCAGGCAAATGGTTAACTGAGAGATTGTCCTAAGGCGCTGGACGCCTGTGGCGTCTTGCGCTTCTTCCAAATGATGCCTGTATATTGAGGTACTATATTCAAACATTAATATGTAAATATGAGATGGTAAAGTTTGAGAGAAGGATAAAGCTCATGGGACATTGGACTATTTTGTGTGCCTAATCATGGACTCCTTTGGTCCTAGGGAGCAGGAACCAGCAAGAGTCAAAAATAAATGTTAAAAGTTTGATTTATCTTTTTGCACACGTGACAAAAAACGTAAATTTTACGAATTTACACATTACAGAAACAATTCAAATTTAGTAATTTTTCTGCAATTTTGTAGCGCAAAATACAATATTTCCTAGTGTCCAGTTTTATAAATTACAAATTACAAATAGTGCGAGATAAAATACCCGTGTATTATATTTAAGTTCGAAAATGATTCTGCAAAAAGTTTCCACTTTCCACTCAATTAATTCAGTTTCCACACAATTAATATCTTCAATAAAAAAATTGATAGTTTCAATAGCTTTCTTTTTATTGGGCAATTTATTTGCAAGTGATGTAAACTTAAAAAGAAAGCATTTAAGTTTATGTATTTTCAATACTATTATATTTATTAGTTTTGAATTCAGAAAAACTATTTTCAAAGTACGAAAACAAATAAATTAAAATAAATCGGGTAACAAGTTCTATAGTAAATTCATTCTGA
Source organism: Druceiella hillmani (assembly GCA_039881145.1). Taxonomy (NCBI): domain Eukaryota; kingdom Metazoa; phylum Arthropoda; class Insecta; order Lepidoptera; family Hepialidae; genus Druceiella; species Druceiella hillmani. Next base: position 1,108,406 of record JAYKKI010000070.1, read on the forward strand.
TCGATTCAACCATATGAAGTGATTGAAAAACATCTAAAATAATAAGAAAGAAAACAGACGAAATTTCAGATTTATATTTGTTGTGATAAATACCAACAGTTTCCCGGTTCTCATTAAATATTGTATTTACCGCTTTTATTACTTTTAATTGGATACTCAAATTCTATTTGTGCAAAAATTATTTGCAGATTGTTGCTAGTTCTAGCATTTATTAAAATATTCCAAAATTTTAGATGAGTTGTATTATTTTGCAGATTTTTTTTAAACTATTTGAAATACGTAGAACTACTTTAAACATGTAACTACTGTAACGTTAATTCTTTTTATTTTTAAGTTTTGGATAGTAAATGGATGCAATAAAAATTTTACCCTCATTTTTTATTAATAAAGTCATCCAACTTTTAAGCCTCTTTAGTTTACAAAATTGACTCTAACAAATTGTTTAGTGTATTTTTCATAAAAAATTTCTAAACTGTCTGGTAAAAATAATGCTGTAGAAATATAAGTATTAGATTATAAATTTAAAAAAAAATCCGAAAAGCGATGCAAGATTCTTTTGATTACAGGTTAACGAAAAATAACAATTTACAAAATGACACAACGACAATTACAAAAATGATACAGCTGCCACTGACCTCATTAATGCGTATCCCGATTTTCTTAATCAATACGTTAAAAAAGCGTTCTAATAATTAATATTATAACTATAAATTATGTCTCTCTGTATTGGTTTTTTGAGATATATTTCCAAAATATTCGACTAAACTTGTAACACTTTAAACGATACAGTGATTTCTTATTTTAAAACTTGGCTTACTTCTTGAAAATCCTAGCTTGTAACCTCAAATAAAAAAAAATTTGGGATTTAAATCTAGGATAAAATTTAGATATGGGATAAAAAGAAAAAAATAATCAAAATAAATGATTTCATAATATAAAAAAATAAAGGCTAGAAAAATATTCTCTCCTAAGTGTGAATAACAAAGATGTCACGAAATGAAAATAGAGACATAAGTTTATTAAATGACTATTTGATTTTTACTAGTCGCATTGTGTTAATTTATTGGTAGTGAACAACAACTTCATTTGAGAATGTTACATTTGTTTTTAATTAATTTTAGTATCAATCGTTTCGGCTGTTTAAAAATTGGTCAACATTTCTTCACATCTATGAGGGCTACATATTAGAATAAATTATTTTCTAAGTCCAATACGTTATAACTGGTAATTGATGGGAGTTTAGTTAGTTTAATAGTTTGTTATCAAAAAAGGATATCAGTTTGACTTAAAAGTACAGATAATTATTTAATGAGTAGTTCTACGAAGAGGATGCAAGGGATTTCAAAAATAGCTTAGGTTTTTTCGATAGTTTGAATAGAGGTTTGTTGCTGTTATTTATCAGTGCTGTTTATTTTAACTGCATTAGTATAAAACATAAATTTTCAATTGTTCGAATCTTTAAGCTTTGCTCGATTTAGGTTTTGTACTACGGAATTTTTGACAACTGCCGGATGAATTACTTCTTGTAAATTATCATGAACGTTTAACCGGTACAATTTATACCTCTTATAAATATTTTTTATATATGTCTATTAGTAAATTAAATGTTTGTCACGGCGAAAGAAAGAGTAGGTATCAATTCGTCTCGAATGTCTTTGAAACGAGTAATGAAGAACGTTTTTCTGGAAGTATATCGGTATTTGTACAGTCTAAAACTTGAACTGAAGCTGAAACTAGAAAATGTTTTTAATTTATTATTTTCCTTTTTCAACCACTCACATAAAAATCATATATTTTGATATTTATACAATTTTTCTTCACCGCGTGGTCAAAATAAGAAATAATTAATACGCATTTACTTATTACCTAACTACGACAGAGGAAGGTTTATGAATTTCATGAGCTATGTATATGTGTATGTACTTTTGTGAGTAAGTTTGTTTCATCGTATGGACACCACTATTTCAGAGAGTAACTAGGGTATATAGCTTAATATTCAATACTTTAAAATCGTTCACACATCACATCACACTCTGGAAAAAGTCAATCGTTAAAATAAAAAAATTAAATGACTAAATTATTGGACAAAACAAAAATTTACAATGTAAAAGTTGTTGATATTTCCACTGACCCTAAAACATGGCCAAAATGCACTCTTAAGACACCAATTGGACAGGTGAAATTGTAACAAGTGTGGTAAATTGGATTGAATCGCGAGTCATGTTCAAAAAAAATTTAATAAACGACAGGGACTGGTGAATGGAGTAATGGGCTAATTAAGAATATTGAATAGCCACCTCTAAGAGGAGACAAATTCAATATCAGCGAATTATCCCAATGCCGTAAATATGAAATTCGATGATCCAACAATTGGTAATGATTTCTTACCAGATCTAATTAGAATTGAGATTTTAAACATAGAATGTGATAGATCAAGAAAGGCTAGCAAAATCACTAGAATTATGCTGCCGTTAAAATTGCCGCGAAGCATTACTGTACACAAATTTAAGGATGCACTCTTTTACGATAGCTTGCGATCACGGCTACACATAAGTCATCACCATACTCTTTATGGAATTGAATTGATTATATTATATTTTTGAAACGAAATTCATTAAACAGAATTCATTAAACGCACATATCCATAAATTTAGAGAAAAATTCAGGTTAAGATCATTATTTAGAGGAATATTTTCATGTTTTGTGTTTTTCAGTTAGTTTCTCCAATAGTAGGGTTTTAGTTTTTGAACATTTATTTTTATTCATTATTGTAAATAACAGTAAAGAAATATTGCACAGGAATACAGTAAATAACGTCGCAGATATAACTTTATGGACATTACCGCTATGGTAGTCAAAATTGGAATAAACCTTCATTCATATTAATATTTAATTTTATAACAATACAAATTTTAATAATAGGTTTTAGACTACACAAGTTGCCGACAAATAATTTTATGATATAAGAAATAACTTTAATGTAACTTTGCGCAGGTGGAACTGAATTTTGAATAATTCATCGATTGATAACTAATTACCATGATAACAAAATTATTCTATAGAATATTAGTGGTATGATTAATAATGTCAAGCTATGTGTTTGCTGTTTAAATTTTTTATATTTTTGCCACTGGTTGGTATTTTCAACATGCTATTATTATTGTTATCTATGTAAATGTTTTTTCCTTCTTTATTTTTTAATTACTGTGTTTTTACCTTATATTTCTTACATTTTGATGGGAATGTATGTTTTTACTATTTGTGGTAATTTCATACAACTACAGCTAATATCACCGTTTGCATTTTTCGTCAAACTGGAAGTGTCCAAACTCATACGACGCTTGATCATATATACATGATATAGCACAGTTTGGTATCACTATAATAAAGTAATCGAGAATAGTAACTATGATACTAATATACTATGGTTTTAGTTAAGTTATTAATATATATTTAATTAATATTAGGAAAATATTATCACGACGTTACTTATTCTTCTGGTTAAATATTAATTATATATTTAGTTAGCTCTACTGATACTATTAGAACAAATCATCAGTATTATTATTGTAAATATAAATTAAGGATAACGGATATAAATATTTTATTACCATTGAAAAGACGAGTACAAGATATTATATAAATACAGATACATAGTTTTATCTTGTTGGCAACACCAAGTTTCAAACTTGACCATAATTAAATTTCTGCAATGTACGAGTATATGTGCGTTAGTATATAGGGACCGCTCTTTATTGAGGATAAACTGATTGAATATAACATTTTTATTATTGAAGGAAATTTTTAATTTCATTAATCAATCATCGCAATATAATTCATTTCTAATAATTCTTTTTTAATGGAATTCTAAAGGACGTCAATGTGAAACGTTACGAAATAGCTTTAATAATTCAATTAAAATAGTCCTCAGTATACATTATTTAAATTGAAATCCACAACCTTAGATATTTTTGTGATTCTGGTTAGTAAATCGGGCTGACGAATATTTCCTTCGGTTTTAAAAAAAGTAATAAACCTAATTTACAGAACAATAATTTTTTCACAATGTAAGTTGAAAAAATAATAGCAAAATAATTAGAATCTCAAAACGTAAGTAACTGTTAGTTTTTTGAAAGTAATACATTAATAAAAATGTACGCAAAATTTTAATGAACTGACTCTTTTTTAAATTTATTAAACGTTATGAAATACGTCTAAATTTTAAATTTCAAATTACAAATTACACAATTCAAAAAACTGTTTTCTTCAACATTATGGAAAACTTCTATAATTTATAATTTCAATACAAGTATGTGTCTGATGGCGTCTAACATGTAAATTAAAGCGCATAAAAAGGTAAAGTAAATATTACGAGGTGTCACAAATAAGAGTTAAATACACGTTTCGTTGATCTTATTTCCTTAATATATATTATAAAGAAAAAAAAATAAGTAAAATGATTTCATGTTCCGAAAATCCTTGCAATAATGGATATAAAATAAATTTCTAACCACTTATATAAGCATACTATAAACTGTAAAAGTCAAATTCATAAATGCATGTTACGTTATTTTTTACAATATAGTAAAATATAAACATTTTGTAAAAATAAAAAAAAATAGTGGCATAATATGAATTCATATTTTGGATTGTTAGTTTTGTCATTTATTTTGGTTATAAAATCGTGGGCGCTTGCATTGTATGACTCGAATATTTATACCATTAATTGGTGATTTAAAATTAAGTAATACATTTCAATTACTGATGATGGAGATACACGTTTATAGAAGGAATTCCTAAATGAATTGCGGCAGAACCCTTGTGCTTTGACTGAAATAATTCGTCTCGAATAGGACCTTACTTCTGCTTCTACATTGTGACTGCCCCGACCATTAAAAATTGATCACTACAGCGCCACGTAAACTGCGCCACAATTCGTTCCTACTATATAAAGGCATAAAATTTACTTCCGTTTTGTACCTTTATATTTTAATTTAGGTTGTGAAACACTAACCGTATGACCATTTTTAAGAAAATCAAAGAACCGGCTTTAAAGAAATGGAATTGTTTTTATGTCTAGCTACAAAAAAGTACGTTTTAAAATAAAAAGCTGAACGCAAAATTTCGTCAAATCTATCCATTGGTATAAGTACAAGATAATAAGGTAAAGCCACATATATAAATATTTAATTCTACATATACGCATTTTTAAAATTTTGAGTTGTTTGCATTCTTAAATTGAATTAGAATATATTACAAAAGGAAAGTCAACTTTGATTTTTTTCTTTTGAATTTACATAACGCTATTTACTCTCCTTACATCATTTACAAAATTAGAAACAATATTCTGTATTTAAATATTAATAGCATAGGTATGCTAAAGTAGTAAAGATACATCAAATCTTATGAAAGAAAGGAGAGAAATTTAAAGAATTTCCTGGTGCAAAAATTTGTTTTAAACGATGGTATGAATAAGTTAATAAAATGGAAATGTGAAAATACGTAAAGTGCAATTAAGTTAATAAGTAATTGTTCAATTATTCTAATATAAAAAGATAGTAAAAATTAATTTAAATAATAGTGTTAAATTTGAGTTGACAGTACTAGTACGTTATTGACAACTATATTTTGGGCCAAGTATGAGTTTTAACAGCAGTGAAAACAAAATATTCGGTAATTTTTTTTGGCTCATCTGCTTAAATTTCTGTTATAAAAGAACATCGAAAAAGAAGAGTTTTACTAAAAAAATATTAAAAACCCTTTTTTGATTTTCTTATTTACTCTTCTATAAGGGAAGTAGAGTAATACGTAAGAAATAATCAAGCCTTGAATGTGAATAAAGTACTTATGACTGGAGTCTAGGACAATATAAATGAGATTTAAAATGATTTATGTAAATTTTGTTAGGATTTTATGCACGCTATCGTGATTATAAAACATTTCTACACCTACGGAGCTTAGCTGAAAATATTGTGTATTTAAACAAAAATATTGTTTAGGAAAAAAATAAATTATGGATTGCAAGTTATAAAAAAGTTACATTTTTACTTTCAGTCAAATTTTTTTTTACAATATGCGTCATTTTTTATAAGGTTTTTTTTTATAGACAAGAATTGATATGATGCATAGATAAGAATTTACGGAAAGCCATTTTGAAATTTGAGGGTTTCGAAGCCAATCTTGACCTCTGTGTTTGTATCCATATGTATGTCACAGCCGTTTTTCTTGCAGAAAAATTTAGCATGGTAGTACGTATTTATAACGCCTACAAAGTTTTGAAATAAAATCTTTTGAAAAAAAATGTTTTTAAATACCTACATGCAACGTAGTGGTGATATGTTTTTCTCATACATTGTTGCGCAGAATATCGTTAAATAGGTCTTTATAGATATTTTTTAAATTATCAGGTGTCCCCGATAGATCTAATAGATCTTTTTTAAATTATCAGGTGTCCCGAAAGGAAAATTATAACAGCTTAGTAGTCTCTACTAATTTATGAGAAATAGTCAACCAACTGATAGTTGGATCTGTAAAAAACTTCACAGAAAGTCCATAAAAAGTTTGTAAATCAAATACAGAAATAACTTTACATTTTACAGTGCAAATTGATTGTGCCTGTAAAAAATATTTTAAGTAACATATTAATTTTTTTGCATAGCAAGAAATATTTTTTATTCAAATGTTTCAGGTATTACGTCTAAGTTTTTCTAAGTTCTAAGTTTTTATTTATAAGTTTCTAAATATTTACGAAATCCTCGTAGTGCTAATTCCCCTCATACTTGGTGATTATTTTCCAGCCTTTTTAGGTTTATTAAAAAATATTTATCAAGATATTCACTCTAATTTCACATTTTTAATGAATCAATAAAAAACCGAACTGGTCGTTGGCGTTCCAGGCGAATATATAAATTGTTCGGTTTACTCTGATAATGACTTTAATATAAGGCAATAAAAATGCATATAAGTCATATATATGCAAGGGCATATAAACATTTTCGTAGTATAATAGCTATATAGACAATTAACCTATCTGGTCGCCGGTTTTACTGTCACAATCGTTTTTCTTAGAAACAACATCATGTAGAGACTTAAAATTTAGCACAGTGGTGAAGCGTATTAAAACCCGTATACTTTATTAGTTGTTACTCGGAAATATTTATGTACAATTATGAGGATGCATATAAAATATTCATTTCTTTTCCAGTTTAATATACCTTCGAAATAACCTTTTAAAAGAGCGTATTATAACGATTCCACAAGTATTTATATCAAAATTTGTATTTGTGTTATGTATCAAGTCCTAGAGTTATTGCTGAAAATGTCCACAAAAAGTATTTCATCAGAGCTTCGAAATTACAAAAAAAACGTTGAGTTTAAATGCGATTGTTTCTCCGAAATTCACGACATTTATACCCCTGTACTAGATATACAGGCAATATACTTTTGTTATGAGTTTATAATTATAAACATTAACAATAATTTTTAAATTTATATATGCCTAAGCGTGTATCGAACCTTCGTAATGCGTAGTTCATTCGTACTTGCAGATTTACGTTTAGCAGTTTATTTATGATTTATTTGCTAAATCTATACATATACGGTAATTATTGTCTTCTTTTAATAACATCTACAATTTATTGACGTTAACGTTATTGATCTATCTTAAATTACTGGAATAATTAAGTATCATGGCGTGCCACGAACATGTTTGGTAGAACTAACGGAAGTAACAAACTGCAAAATATTTGACGTAGGCACGGATGTATCTATGTATATTCATCTAAATCTAAATTCAATAAAATGTTTTATAAATTTTAAAAATTGAAAACATTTTAATGTATCATTTTCACATGTGCCATCAGAAATAACTGAATTTAATGGTTTTTAATACAGACATGTTTGAATGAAGAGATGGACTATTGCTTCAATGAAGAGACAAAAGCTAAAAACGACTATTACAAGTTAATCTTTTTGTTCGTAAAATTAAGAAGTCAAAGATGATTAAGTTTATTTTCGGTAGAAATTTTCATTCTTATTTTTTTAAAACCATATTAATAAATAGGACCAATGCTAAATCTATATCATATACTCACAGGAAGAAAGTTATTTGAAAAGGCTGGTCGTGTACTGTTATGGCAGTTTTTAATTTTTTACCTGTTTGTATATTACTTCTGCAAGGTTGTAATAATAAAAGTTAGTAATTATTATATGTTATTGATATCATTGTCATATACATACATTTATTTACGTTATGGTTTCATTTTTTTATTTTCAATTTTATTTTCAGGTAAATTCAAAAACTAAAAAATATACATATTTTAAACAAAATCTCATTTTTCTAGTCATTCTAACTATAGAAGGCCTCGAAATATTTTAAAACCAAATCGATTTTAATACTCAATTGGACTGTTATCTTTCCTAAATATAAAAAAAAATTAATTTGTCGAATTCTATGTAACCCGTTTCAGCTAAAAACATAGCTATGTCGTTTTACTGTGTCGCAAATAACTAAATAGTGTTTAATTTTCCACAAAAATATTTTATTCGATTTTCAAAGATAAATTTTTAACGATGTTGTTTCAAATAAACTTTTCTAAGTAAATTTCTGTTCTATATTAGATTCATGGTAATCTGTATTACTGTACAATTTGCTGCTTTTCATTTTTAAAATTTACAGAATATTGTATTTAATCTGATTGTAAATACATAAACATTCGTGTCAAAATCAAATATTTTGCAGCTGGTTACTTCTTTCTACTTATTATTATGGTTTGATATATATTAATAACGTTAATATTAATATTTTATTAATACTATTAAAATAACGTTTCAAAAACTATAAACGGAGTCAATTTGCTACACTTACTGTGCTGGAATTTTATATCCATTATCTAAATGAATCGTCTATTACTATAACATATAAATTAATTGAATCAAATATATTCCAGAAAAATACTTAGTAAATATAAATGCATAAAGATTTAACATTAATGCACTAATAAAAAGGAATACATGTCTTAAATAAAAATGTTTACCTCAATTCCTTAAAATTTGTTGTGGCCAAAAAATTGCTATCGAATGGTTTTGATCAATTAATATAATTATCAGTCATAAGGATACAATAGTAGGACAAAAACCACTTGATTGTTTATTAGATAGAAATTGCTATACGATTACAGTTTATTAATTTTTTCGGAGAGAATTAATGTACTACTTGTCAATATCATTATCCTCAGAGCAATTATATTGGTATGAGCTAACTTTATTCTTGAGGTCAGGTCTGCTATCAATTAATTTCCTCTTATTCAGACGAATTATCTCTGATTACGGGACTAATGTCTTGTTTTTACCGTCTTATGAATTGGAAGTGTGATATATTTCTACAAACTCACTGTAGATAGATTATCGTATTGGTCCGTTGATTATTTACGTGCTAACAATCTTGATCTCATATTTCTAGGTATAAACGAAATAAAAATAAATTTTTGTAATGTAATTTTTCAAGTTTATTTTTGTATAATTAAACTAATTACCTTTATTTTAAATCAATATTTATGGACTGCCTTACTAATGGACTATTCCTGGCGTTCAAAATTCTATTAAATTGCATGAGAAACGCTTAAGGAAAGACACCAAATAAGCAAAATATCAATATATAAGTAATAAATAAATTAAATATACAAAGATAATGAGTACTTTACACACACACACACACGCATATATATATATATACATATATATATATATATATATATATATATATATGTATATATATATACATATATATATATATATATATATATATATATATATGTATATATATATATATATATATATATATATATATATATATATATATATATATATACAAAACTCAATGGGAAAACGAAACGAAGGAAATATTCGTGTTTATTTCGTGTATATAACCTTAAATATTTCTGGGATGTGAGGTGAGACAAAGTGGTAAAAAGTAAAAAAAATTAATAAACTAATAAGGAACCACTGGCCAATAATTGGAATCAAGGAATATTTAAGGAAACTTACACATATACTAAGATGCACGAAACTACCGTGTTAAATATGGTTAACGTTTTAAACATTGAGACGGAAATTTGTAAAAAGTGAAATATTTTTAAAATATTGTTTTAAAAACTTTTACCCTAGAAAATATCAAAAGTGCTTCAAACTCGTTTTGTCAGAAACAGTGTTGAAACAGAAGTGTAAAAATGAAAGTGGAAACATCAGCAATTGACAAAAAAGTGTTGAAGTTTTGAACAAGTGTCCTAAAAAATTACATTGTATTATAACTAGTCAGGTAATTTTTACAAGGGAGTTGACTTTCTGCTTTGAAAAGAATTCAAAGGATAATATTGGCATAGTATCATCAGATTATCACAAAACGTTTCTTCTGATTCTTCTGAGAACTGAAGCAATTATAATAACCACACCATGGGTCAGTTTGTCATTTTTGGACCGTATACTTTGTTGACTCTGTATTGTTCGATATAACTTAAAACTTTTATGTAAAAGGACCTTATTATTTATAGAAATTTAGCCTACTATACTACTACAATAAAAGTTATGTATATATAAGTTATAAATTAGATATGGGTCATTACCGTGGCGTAAATAGAGGTTGTAAATTATAAACACGTCGCTGATAAATGTCCCATTTACACGCTATTCGATTCTACGTAAGTACATGTATTTTTCCATTACTTATTATTACGCATTAATGATCTGCAATGTGTCGATATAAATCAAAATATTTTACGTAGAACAATTTTACAGGTCCGATAAAATTTCAAATACATCAACTTTACTTTAATAGAAAAAAATTCCAAGTGTACGCCAATGTCTATTTGCTTATAATGAATACATTTAGTATTAGAAGGTTTAATAAATGAAGTAACATATTGAATATGATATTCTTCATGTGATATCAGTTATCGATTTCGAATCTAGCGCAAGTAGCAAAGGACCAATATTTTGGATCTTATTAGTATTTTACACTCTTGAATCAAACATTCATGCCAATTCCATTAAAAAAGAAATAAAATTACTGAGACAAATCCAAAAAAATTTTTGCTCTACATATTTTGAAGACAGTATTATTATCCGATGGTACATTAAAACAATTTAATTCTTCTTTCCTATAGTATATGACTAACATACTTATTCCTATTTTATATACACACTTTTGTCACACCCGACGCTCCATACTAGCGAACAGATTTAATTGTCTACGCTAAAAATACATCCTCGCCTATCCATATCCGTATGTGTTTGGGAGTGCGTAAATTATTATAGAGCTGTAAGCAGCGTATAGGCAAAGAATAGTAACTATTACTGCGTAAAGAATGGACACTCACACCCCCCCCGCCAATTTAACGTCACCCGCAGATACCGAGTACAATCAAAAGTACGCGTTCCCAGGTTGATATTTGCTGCATGCACGTGTGTATGGGTTCATTTTTGTGATGATTTGTTGAGTTTTCTGTAATTCAGTCTTAATTGAAAACTTAAAATTCATAATAATTCAACATTACGGTCCTTTATTGCTCTGTGTGCGAGTGCCCAGAAAGCAATAAAATGACTAAGGATAGGAGATTGTTTTGTCTTCCTCTTTTTGTTTGTTGCAAATAATTTTGTTTTGTATCACCAACTTATTTGGTTTGTACATATAATTTTACGTCTACAAACATGTCATTGAGCAGTTTTAAATTTCAAACTGTTCTTAAAAGTCATTGTATTGTTTTAATGCGATGTGGTTGGAAAACGAATCCTTGTAGTGTCGGTCATAAACAGATTATATTGTTTATTAAGAGATCTTTTACATGAAGCAAATTTAATGAAGTAAAAAGTACCACGAAGACAATATTTCAGTGTATCACATTCATAAATGAACCAAATTTAATTTTATTTAAGATTTTATTTAGTTTTTAAGATCCACACTAAGTACCTTTTTTACAAATTCTATCAATATTATTTTTATCAAATTACTTTCACAAAATCAAAATATATAGTATAAAATGTTTACTTATATAATAACATTTTACTGTTGGGTAATAATAAAGACGTGCGCGCCAGTAGAGTTACTGCGCCAGCGTGCTAACAAGATAGTCATTCGATCGATGCATTTGGTTAGGAAGAGAAACGGCTATTTTGCTGATATATAGCGGCAACTCGCTAGATCGGTGCGATTGCCCGCAACAACCGAGACCGATATGTAGTAATAGTAAATATTCTTCACGTGCACGCTGCGGACAGCCCTACAGTAATTTACGAACACACACAAACGAATACGTATAGATGAGTACATATGCAATAGTGTAGGCAATTAAATCTGTTCGCTTGTGTGGAGTGTCGGGGGTGTGGTGCAGGTAAAGAATATTTACAATTATTACATATCGGTCTCTTCGTTGCAGGCAATTACGTCGTTCAAGCGAGACGATGCTATACGTCAGTAACATAGCCGTTTCTCTTTCTAATCAATTGCGTCGATCGAATGACTGTATCGATAGCACGTTGGCGCAACTTTGTAGTAACGCAAAACTGTTCATTATTATTAACACTGAACAAATCGCACACCCACAAGGCATGCGGATAACCTGGGAACGCGTACCCCTTATCTGCGGGTGACGTCATACATTCGGAGAAGGTGAGATTGCTTCTTTACGTAGTGATAGTGTTCTTTGCTTTTATAGAGATATCTCAGAAACTAATAATTACCGCCTGAAAATATAAATAATGCGTCCTCAAATTTAATTGTATTCGGGTTAAATATTTCATTGTTAATTAATTGTTGACTTCTCTCAATATTTATCTTTTCATTCCTCTGCGTGAGAAGCTTATTTCCACACTAGAGACTATTGTTTATTTTAAACACTTTTCTGCATAGCAAAATATAATTTACTATTTTACTTAATATACAATACGTATTTTTTCACAAAGAAGACCTTAACGAATAGTTTAGAGTATTTTTAAGGCCTTAATAAATTATTTTCTAAAATAGTGTCATGAATTGAATTCCTACATTATATATAAAAGTGAATTCATTTGATATCAATCTAACGACAAATAACTTACAAATGATACACAATAAGGCATGAACTCTATTTCAAATGATATTAATATTGTTAATATATATCCCGATTTTATTAATAAATACTAGCGTGACCCGTGCGAAGTCTTCGCATTATATCAATTTACGTGGTAGATTATAAATATTTACACATGAGAAAATGAACTCACAGCTGTCATATTAGTTACAACAGAGTGTTTAGAGTCAATTTAATAAATCAAAATTGATTGCAGGTATTCAATTCATTTCTAATTTTGCACACTGCTTAATACGTTTTTATTCCATTATGAAGCTCAGATGACAGATCAAACAAATATTTTACTAAAATTGACATATAGAGGCGCAAGTATCAAAAGCATTGAGCTAAAGCGCCACTTTATTTATACGTGAGTGGATTTAAAATTAAACAAAAATTTTACCGAGCGTCAATCATATTGACGTTGAGCCGTTAGATGGCAGCATTGCTGTTTTGTGTATATAATTTTAATTATTAATTAATTTGCAAAAACAATAGCAATAATTAATTTTTTAATTGTGGATGCCGGTAGAGCAAGCAATTATCTATAAAATGATATATAATTTATGTGGATTAGTTGTGAGGTTTTTTCTAAAAAGGAAGAGTAACATCTTAACCTTAGCGTATTAATATATATGATTTTCAGATTGGAAGATTTCTAAGAACAGACGAATAACCAAAAGTACCAAAGTACCTAATGAAATGTCTTGTTTTTTAACTTTTTCTATACGGAGCAGAATTCTGGACCCCCAGACTAAAAGACAGTCGCAAAAGATGCGTCAGAAATGTGATGCTGGAAGCGCAAGCTAAAAATTCCTTACATCAATTTCCGCAACAATATTTCATTAAAAGAGAGTTGAGAAGTAACGAAAACTTTTGTCAACTGTAAACTTGCAAATTTTTTAAATCTTCGGATTAGATATGAGCGCGGCGCCGACGCCGCCGCGAGTTTTCATCAGCGCGTCGCCGCCGAGTGACGCACGCGGCGCTCCGTTGCAACATGTCGTGACGCGAGTGTGCGATAGTCCCGAGTAGAGTATTTCACCAATCGAACTTTAGTTGCATGGCGTAAACAATGGGGCGGGAATGGCTTCGACTAGTATCGATGTTTACAAAACGAAAATAAAAGACATTTTATAACACCAATGAAAAATCTTCCCACAAAACATACACATAGTTTTACTGGAAAGAATTTGGTCAATTATCAGTAGAATTAAATGGAAAACGAAGAACTGTTTTAGGTGAACAAGTATTTTGTAAACTTTGCTTACGAAATGCAAAAAATGGAGACGTGGATTGTTTGGTTTCAAACTAAGTTATTTTAATTTTTTTGAGTATTTATTTGCAAAATATGATTTAGTATTCCAGACTTTAGGTATTTTATCTAATTAACGTGTTCTGTAGAAAACTGTAGGTACAAAGTTATCCTCATACCATGAACTTTCTCAAATATGGTAAATTAAATGTAAATATGAATTATATTACTCCAAAAGTACAGCCACAAATAATCTTCTCAGGAATTTAAAAGATGCAAATAATTTAAAAGGTACACAAAAGTCCTTGCTTCAGTCTTCGGATATCAAACAGTTTTTTTCACCGTGAACTTTGAAAATCAGTGACAGTAGTATACAGAGCGATAAGTGAACTCTGTTTTAAGATTTTGCTCTTTGCTAGATCTTAGATATCCTTTGATAGTGTGGACAACGATGCAATGATTGACTTTCTAATAAAGTACAGCATTATTGTTCCGGCGCAAACTTGCCCTCGGGGCATAACATAACACGAGAAAGGCTGGACGATGTGTATAACAGTATGCTGGCGTGTATAAATGCTTTCACTTCAAGGCAAATCCTCGTTTCGGTACCTGGACCGCTGAATGTGGACAGATAAATACGATGCAACTATATCACTTGTACTTATCATTCTTGTATTTCTGAAGACATGGCCCTCATCAAATTTACTCTGGCTACAAAAGTAGTTACCAAGAAATACACTGACGAAACAATCCGTGTCACAATTGTTGAGATGTGGCGTTTTTTTAATAAATTAAAAAAAAAGATATTTATTTAATAACAGATGCAGGTGCAAATATGAATATCGTTATTAAAACGAGCACAAATATAAGATGGCACAGTTTTTTGATGATACTAAAAAGCATTTCTAACTATATAAATAGCCGTCCTATAAACACAATTCTTAATAAAATAGGACGACGTGATCTCGTATTACAAGATATCGAATACAAAAACATTGAGGTTCTCATAAAGTTTCTTGAAAATTTTAAGAAAATTGTGGAAGTTCTAAGTTCAGAAACTCAACCAATTTTGAATTTGGCTTTAGTATTTCGCTCGGAAATAAAACGATTGCTTGAAGAAGTGAGCGGTGATGAGCCTCTCGTAATAAGGATAATAATATATTAGAAGGTCTAGAATCCCGATTTCCCTAAACCGATGTGGTTTGCATGGGAGACATTTTACAAGACAGGAAAACTTCTATGTCATCATTATATGCTCTTGCGTGCACGATCTTAAATATATCTTCTACAAGCATGCCGAGTGAGAGAGTCTTTTCCACAACTAGACTCGTGAGAACCGCGAAACGTTCATAGTTAAATCTTTTGAGACTAAATAGGATAGTATTTATAAAAATTATAGGTTTTACAAAGAATTAATACACAAGTAAATGTTATGAATTACCTGACAAATAATGTAATAATTACATGCAGTGCTGTGATTGAAGTCTCGCTAGGCTCAATTTAATTTGCGTTTAATTTTTTTAATAATACTGCAACCATTCTTTTTCAGTAAATGTAATCTTTAGTTGTTTATTAGACTTAATATGCAATTAACAAATATTAACTCCCTTAAGTTTTGTTACTTTATTGAAAAAAACATTTATTTGTAGTATCAAGAACACTACTATAAACAATTTCTAATCTTTGTACGTATATGCTACCAATTTTGTAACTACAACTTAGTAACTAATTGAAATTTGGTAACTGTGGTTTAATTTTTGTGTGGTTTAATTTGTGTGTTTAATTTTTTTATACTACCAGTTTGGTAGTATAAACGTGCTTAAGACGATTAATATGATAATTTTTTTATTAAATATGTTACTTGTTATTCTTTTTTTCCGTTCCTTTATTAAAAAATGTAAAACTTACTTTGGTACCAGCAATGCGGTTTTTTAAATTTTTCATTTAAAAATTGATCCCTGATTAAAACATCTGAGACTCACGGCCGTTTCCGACATATACATTTTAATACCACGCCGCCGCTGTGAAATAGGTCATCGGCGCTCATATCTACTTCGGATACATTTCCAATAAACAACTTTCCATTTAACATCTGGTGGTACAGGGAAAGGTTGAAGGCAAGAAACTTTGGGGCTGAATTCCAATCCGATGGACGGACCTGATAAAGACGACGAAAGAGACCAGCGATACAGTGTTGTAGAATCGGTGCCAATTGATTGAACGATACGTTTCCGTATCGTTAAAGCAGCCATCCGTGTCGAGAGGAACGAGGACGAAAACCAACCGCGTACATCATCGTTGAGACTACGGCAACTCTGTGAAGAACTTGATGAGTGGAAGTGAGAATTTAGAAAGATAATTTTTAATCAATCAAGAAATTTCCAAGATTTAATAATCGGTCGCTGGAAATTTATATCAGGGATATCAGACTCACCATAATTTACGACATAGTAAACAATACAATGAATTCATATTTTTGAAATTCGGCCTACTTTCTGAAAAACATAGTTTGTAACCTCAGATAACTGATATCAGTTTTTGAATTTTTAACCATAACAAAACCTCAAAGTGGCTTTTTAACCGTAATAAACGTCATTATGAAAATATTCATCTTTCTTAAACCATTCTTCTGTCTTTATTTAGTTATGAAGTTATGTAATAGCTGAATTACACTGAAGATTGCGGAAATATATTCCAAATTATGTATGTTAAGTTTTTGCATTTTCCGTCTCATGTTTCAAATATTGAATATATTTGGCGTAGATTTTGTAGAAATTCATTATTCACAATAAAATGATGTAGTATTATTTCTACTTGCTTTAATTTCTTTACTACGACCTAGGTTTCGTTGTATTACAACATCTTCAGGTGGGATATTAGCAAAGATTTATTTGTGTCTCATATTTCAGTTAAACTTAGAGAAAACCTCCTATGAATGCTATGATAAATAATTTTGACAGTTCTAAGTGTTCTATAGGTCACTGGCCGGCACCAAAGCGGCAGCACGGAGGTAAAAATATGGAACGGTATTTCTGGCACCCTGCTGATTCCGGCATTCTTACTGCTGCCATCACCGCTAGAATGTACATTTATTACGTTATTATGTAAATTATACTATAATTGTGTGTCTTTATGTGTGCGTAAACGATGATAATTTTATGCGATATTCAATGTTATAAAAAAATGATTTGACCTGTATTTGTGGCATCCTAAAAAAATTATATTAACATTTGTAATGGTATATTTTGGCAAGTATTACCTTTTTAATATCAATAAAATCGTGCACCCAATAATAAAATCAGGTATTTGTGAAAGAGTTCTCTTATATGGTGAATAACTGTCTATAATTCCATAAAGCCCTTCAAGTAGGCGTTTAACTTGTGCTAAATCTTTTATTATATAATTCATCATTTTTATTATTATAATTTTTGCTTTCCATAAGTGCAGGTTTTTCACCAATATTTTCTCAACAATTATTTAAATTTACTAGGCTTAAATTCAATATAGCAGTAGTAAACCGTAAACTTTAAGAACTACTTCACTTATAAATGCTTTTTTAAATCGAATAAAATATTTTTTATCTTAAAAGTTCTTTAAAACCATGCAAAATGATGACAAAAATTACTAAGAATATACACATAATACTTAGAATAAACAATAAAAATCACTTAGAATAGACAAGGAAATTATGAAAAGGTGGACGAAAACATGTACATAAAATAGAAAGATATATGATAATTATTATGAGACAGACGATAATTATTTATTGATACTTTGCAAACTATATTTTTTTGGCAACTTTGCGTTTTCTAGAATATTGCTACCGAATCACATGCATCATAATCTGTCACAGTCTCAAAGTTTCAACAGTTTTAGATCCAAATTGATACAATTTTCCACATAATTGCTTCACGTGGAGATCTCAAACAATGTTTAGCGAAAAATTTAATAAATAATTTAATGTGCTTCCGGGTACATTGGGAATTGTAGGTTTTTTTGCGTGTTAGATTTAAAACGGTGTCATTCAATAATTTTTAAAAATGAAATTGAGGCTCTATTTGATATTTCTCATTTTAAACACTGTTTCTGAACTATTGGGTTATGAAGTAACGTATAACGCTTCTTTCCTGCTGTAATATTTAAATTATTATTTTTCAAATTTGAAAACATTTCTGCTCTCTCAAACGATAAGTTTTAAAATAATAACAATTCTTTTTAAAGAACATTATATGATCTAATATTATTATCAAAATAGTTTAATCAGATATATTAATTAAATAACTTTTTAATGTAAATCTGGAACATTTAAATACTTACTTAAAGTTACTTCAACTCTATAAGAAACTTCCAGACTTTGGCAGAGAATATATTTATTGTAAATTAAACATTTATAAACATTAACAACATGTTTCATAGTAAAACAAAAATAGATTTATTTCAACTGAAAACCATTTTATATTCCAAATGTACAAACTACAGAATTTCCAAATAAGATATGTAACCAGATAGTCCATGAAAAATAAAGAAAACTGTTTTTATATTATAATGTTACAATATATTATAAACATTATAATAAATTTAAAACTTTACAATAAAAAAAATTACCTTATTAAATTTAATCTTTCCGAAGTAACAAAATTGCAATTTATTTAGACAGTGTTCATAATTTTTTCTTCATATTATTTGTTTTTCTACTAAAATTATATTTATTAATAATAAATTAATAATTAAAATCAGGTCAACTCTTCGTAAAAAAATTGAACATCCAAATGTTTTAAGAGAATATATTTATTTTTAAATAAAAATTTATAATCATTACCAATACGTTTTACATTACACCGAAAGCAGCTTTATTTCCACTCAAAAACAATTTAATTTTCCAAATATACAAACTTACCATTTACAGATCTGACCAGAATATTACCAGATAGTCCATAAGAAACAAAAAAAAATTTAATTTATGTTACAATATATTATTAACATTACATTCTATTTAAAACTTTACAATAAAAAAATTAACTTATAATTATCTATCCGAATTAACAAAATTACAACTTATTTGGACCATGTACATAACATTTTCTCTTATTATTTGTTTTTCTACTTAAAATATAATTTTTACCCTTTATATAATTATTTAAAAATATGTTTGTACATGTTTTTATAATATGGAACATAATATTACTAACAGAATGCTCGGGTACATTACAATAAAAGTCACAAATCATATTCATTTAGTATTTTTGTAGACGTTATATTTAAAACCAGATGTTTTTGATTTTCACATTTTACAAATTGTTGTTCGTATTGTTTAGGAATTAACTTATTAACAATAATATAATTAAATACAATTACATTAACAATATCTGAATGAGGTAGCAATCAATCTTCCTCTATCTAAATTTTCTATCAAATCATCATATTTTTTATCTGCATGGATTTGCTCATTTTTTAAAACTAAATAGTCAATGTACGTTTTACAAGTATTATTATTTAAATATGACCTGATACAATAGCCAGCAATATAAGTTAATACAGGTATCTGATTTTGAACATTTAAAATATCTTCTTCCAATATAGAAATGTTAAAACTCTTGCAATTTTCATGAATTACTGTTCTCTAATATTTTGCGAACAAGGACAGCTACATTAACATTAAATTTATCGAAAGTATCAGATGTGAGTATTAATGGTATTAAAGATTGAATTCTAAGTTTTGATTCTATCTCAAATATATGCCGTTATGAAACTAAATACTATCATCCTACCATAGTCCTATATTTATCAAAACGATCTTCTAAACCATCAGTTAGAATTTTTCCGGGTAATACAACTTTAAAATTTAATTCATTGCAACAATAATCAGTTAATTGTAGAAGACCATACATAGTGACTAAATGCTAAATGTGTTTGTTTCGTTATTCGACTATCACTATTTTTTAAACTTTCCCAATTATCTAGCCATGCTAAACATTGCATTAAAAACTTATAATTTCCTTCGTTAGGTACAAGTGGCTTCATTAAACGATTTAATAATCTCTTATCATTAAGAAATGTTTTTACATTAACAATATTCCACCATTTTAAAACAATATTGACAAATTTTGCAGTAGTTCCACAATTTTGTAATTTATGTTGCCTACCGATTACTAATAAACCATTGTGAACATGCTCGTTAAATACATTTAATACTAATTTTACATTCTGACGCTCGAAGATACTAGGATACAAAGATTTGAGATTTAAAGTGTGAGCATACTTTACTAAATTACAATTTCCTAAGTCACATAAAGATTTGATGTTAGCAAACGAAGCACTGTTATTAGACGTATCAAGTAAATCATCAAAATTTGGATAAATAAATGTCTGATTTTTTTTGGTTAAGCCAATTATTGCATATTCATTTTAAAATATGTACAGTACCAAAAATAAAAAATAATGGTTTACTTTTATCAGCTGGATGTTGATATACCATATAAATTTTCTAAATTTAGGTGGTGAATTGAAATACGACATGGCTTTCTTATTCACAGAATTATTGTCACTAACTACACATATAACATTAAAACCTATAGCATGCAAGCCTGTTACGACTTTATTAATATATTGGTATAAATCTGCACTATTAATATTGTTTACTAGTAAAATATAGACAACTTCTTTAAGTGAGCTTAATAGACTTAGTATCATAAAAACGTGCGCTGTAGTTGCAGCCTGTTGGTTAGTATAAGATTTGCCTGCGATATTACCTGCTTTATAATCAAAGTGTGCCTTTAGATAAATTTCATCAATCATTAAAGTAACAATATGATCTGCTTGGTTTAAAAGGCTGAACTTTTGCTTAATATATCCAAGAAAATTATATTCAAACCGTTCATGTTTTGGATTGCAGTTGTATTTCGAATAAATGTTTTGAAGAGTTTTAGAATGAGGCATATGTAAAAAAGCAGTACTGCGCAAGTAACGATAAGCGCGAGGTGAAATAGAATATAATAGACTGAAATAAATTAAAAAGTTTGTAGAGCATCTAAGTCTTTCTTTTTTTGTTAATAAAGTTATTTGTTCACATAAAAATCTACTTTTTTACATTTGATATCATCATCTAAATTTACAGAAGCGCACTTTAACACGTCAACAATATTAAAAAAAGTATCATCAAAAGATTGTTTGCTAGTATTTTTATTTTTAAAGATATCCAGTACTGAGAAAATGTATTTAATTTTACAAATCTTTTTTGGAAAATTTTGACTGTACAATTTCTTTAATTCATTATGATTTTGAAACAATTTTAGTTCTAAATTATTATCAAAGGTTGCTGAAACTGATATTTTTGGGGCTTTCGGCAAAGAAATTATAACAAATATTACTACATCAAATTTCTTTACAACAATCCAATCATACCAATCTCACCTCGTAGTTAGATAAGCATGCTAGAAATTCACTAAAACAATTAAACATATATTTTTTTTCACATACGTTTTGTTACTGAATACTTTCACTAATAACTAATTCTAATGTTTTATTTTCAATACGCAAACGTTTCTGTTCTACACTTTCTCTTGAATGTCCCGGTGCACTTAAATAATTAGGACAGTGTGGAAATACTGAAAACTTTGGAAACACAGCACTGTCAAACAAGGTTTTTGTAAAGACACAACTATCTTCTTCTCAGTTTTCTTGTCGAACATTTCTGCGGTACGGCGGATGTCCTTTTCTGCAAAATGTAGCTCGCACACCTAGAATAAAATAAATACATGTCATTATTTACGTGATACGCTTAAAACTAACATTAAACAAATTTGAACATAGGTAAATGTTTAAATACTCACTCCGGAATATTTGCTAGGTTGGAAATGTTGCCGGTGAATTGCGTGAGTCCATTTCTTCTTGTTTTGGGAATGAAAAAACTTTGTGTGTGTCGTGATCGACGTAATTTGTTTTACAATTCGGTACACAACACTTATTAACCATTTTGAAACTTTCTAGTAAACTCAAGTATTAAAACAAGGGAAACGAAACATCCAGATAAACGATGCTATCTTGACATTTGTCGTTAGTTTTAAAATGAACCACTCGCGGCGCTGATGTCTTAATATGGGGATGGCCTCATTTGTGTGAATCACAGCCTCTTTGTGACGTAAGCACTCCGGCATTCTCTAGTAGTCGGTGTTGGTTTTGCTCGATTTACGTTGTGTATTACGTCATTTATAACGACTTTTGTATGAATTATTTTGCTTATATTTTCACAAAAGAAGTAACCAACATTATTTATAGCAATGGTAAGTATTTCTTATATTTATTTTATAGTTAGTTTAATATTTCTCATGCAAGCAAAAAAGGAAAAAAATTCTCTCCCGTCTTTACAATTTCTCCTCGTCTTTACAAAATCAGTAACGATGAAAATGAACAGAACGTACTCCTCAAACACAAAAAGTGAATTGTTAAATTAAGGGAATATTCTTTTTAATCGACGGACTTTCTGAACCTATGTCGGCATTCGTAGCGTCAAGTATTAATATGATCAATATGAACTGAACAACATTTTCTTTGTTAAAATCAATCCAGTAATTTATTTAAATATAATGTATGTTCACAAACTCACCCATATACAAATATACGTGACTTTATTAGTTTTATAACCCTTCCTTAAGGGCCTCGCCGTAGTCAACCTAAATCGGGTGTATATACAAAAAAAATATTGGACTGATTACACAAAGGTATACTAGAATATATTATAATTCTAAACTCTCACTTTGTTCCATGAGTTTAATCTAAAACAACAACTAATGCACAGCACTTACCAACTATCAATATGTGTATATGATACAGTTTAAATGGAATATTACACACATACACAAGTGCTCACACGCGTATATAGGCGCGCACTAAAACGCACACACAAAGGCGTACACAAATGCGCGCACATATACGCGCACACGTACATTCACACACATACATACACACGCACACACACGCACACACACGACCACATACACGCACGCGTATTCACATACGCGTACATACACACACACACGACCACACACACGTACGCACGCACACATCCCTACACACACAGAAAGGTCATGATAATATATCATTTTCACCACTCATACAGAAAATTGTAGTGAACTATTGTTTACTATTGTTTACTTGCCACATTATGTTTGCACTATAACCTAAATCTTGCAAACCGGTCTTAACGGCGACTAAACTAGAGTAATGGCACAACTCGAAGAGAAAAGTGACAACCATTATTTCCAGTAAAATAAAACATAATAGGTGCCTACTAATGGAAATCCCTTCATCGTTAGTAGGAATTTGTCCTCGCTGTATAACATTACTTATGCCCCGCGGGCTCAGCACCAGGAACGAATATTCAACATCATTTGTGTCAAGTCGACCTGCCAAGTGAAAAGATCCCCATACAAAGATAAACATACCGGTTCACGCAGGTTAAACGATGCGTGAAATATGAATAAAATCTTTATTATTTAAAGCTCGTGGGGCGTCGCCTGTCTAATGCTTTACATGACAGCGTGCGGGTAACTGGAACGACGCATATTAGAGATGCGCCACGTTGATTCGGCTTGCTAAATTTTCAATATGTATTTTCCAAATATAACGGGAAAATATTTTAAAATAATTTAAGGCTTACATTTTGCAGCATTATGCTGCCGTTAATTTACGATGATATAAATTTAAAATAATACATTTATTTTTCTTTGAATAGCGTAAAGAAAATGAAAATGACATTCAAATTTATATAAAAGTCAGCACAATATTATTACAATCACCAATTTTCGGATTCCTCGATTTTAACCTACACTTAAATAGATTAAAAATGTTAAATAGAGAAGACTGGATATTACTTATATGTGAAACGTTATTCAATTAATAGATGGATTTAAATATAAAATATATTAAATCTACATTATGAAGGAATATAAATGTGTATCAATTTAATATAATTGAGATCATTCCGATGACTAAGCAGATATTTGATTTGTTTTATGTCACTGTCATGTTCATAATCCAGTCAGGGCTTTTTAATTATTTTACGATATTATTTCTTAATGTAATAAATGCATGGAAATATAATTTAGAAATGATATCTCTTGATAGTAAACTCAATTAAGTAAGTTAAGTTCTGTGTTCAAAAATAAATTGGATAGAGCTTATTAAAGAAAAAAATTTAAATTTTTTTTAAAACTTGTTGGCGGATAAAAAAGAAAGTGACTCTTCATATTTTGGGAACCTTTCCAATTATTTTATATGTCAAGTATTGTGCTTTTATTTGCTTTAAAATAAATATCCACAGATTACTAAGAGGGCAAAAAAAGGAAATAATCCAATTAAACAAGCGAACTTCTTAAAGCGAAATGTTTTTAAATAACCCGATCTTCCAATTATCTTGCAGTACTTATTTTAAATACGACAGGACGACCCAACTATACGTAATGCATTTCACGATCACTGTTTTGCCATCAACTGAGGCCTTGGAATTTAAAAGCGAGTTTTCAAATTTCGTGAGGCCATTTAAAACGAAGCTTTAATTGTCAAACAGTTTCGTAGAGATGCATAAAGCGCTCGGAATTTTCCAGTTATTAAATTTTATCGCTTTCTCTATTTACGGTACATCCTTTCGGTAGAGTGAGTGTGAAAAATGTTATAGAAACGATCTAATATTTGTAAACCGCTTTAAATGACTATTATAACGACTGAAAACGAAATAATGCGTCATAAAAACCTGTCACTGAAATTAAATTTGGGATACAATTATATGTTAGGTGTATAATGACATTTTTTAAATCTGGGATGGATTCCATAGTTGTTCTTGACAAGATCCGGATATCAAGTACATTCAAAAATGTATCGCTTGGTTTATATATGTTGTTTATTGGTAAATATTTTTTTCGGTAGAGCATTTACGGAACTTTCTCTATATATGGTCAAAAATTAATGCGATTCCACAAAACCAAAGTCACTTTTCATCACAAAGTATAAATATCATGAATTTCTGAGAAATTATCGTATTTAGACTCAACGCTTTTTTTTCGTAATTTTGATCCAAGCACTTTAGAAGTGGGGGGTAAAATATATTTTCTTGGACATTTGCAGCAATATCTTTTGAACATACAAAAATTCTAATAGATCTTATTTACTCTTCTATCTAGCTCTATTAAGTAATTCTTCACGAGATATATAAAATTGGAAAACACATTATAATTTTTTAATAATTAACATAATTTACGCATTTAAATACGCTTCACCTTAACGCCAAATGATAAGCCAAAAATTTAAGAAAAAATTATATATTTATTGCTGCTTTGAAAACGTGAATTTAGCGTGAATGTATTGGCAGATACTTCTGTAATATACCTAATATAATATAAACAACGAAAAACCTGTCAAGTACGAATAGAACTAGTATTACGAGGATTCCATACACATTTAGAAACATAAAACATGACCTCAGTATATAGTATTTATAAACATTCATATTTCACAACGTAAACACTTTGCCTACTCTATCTTTCGTAAGCGTAAAAACATGATGCAAATTAATAATTTTTTTGGCATCCGAATTAATATCTATGTTGATTAATTTATATTTCATAGACAATAAATTTACATTTTAAAATACAAAGTTATCTCTGCACTTGATTTAAGTCACTTTTGTGCACTTTCTATGGACTTTATACCAGCCCATATGTGTCATAAGTTGGTCGACTATTACTCATAAACTAGCACAGAGAAGCAGAGCCGCCTTAGATGTAATAATTTTACACATTCTCGAGAAATCTAGAATATTTTAAAGTTTTTGTGAACATTCTAGAGCATTTTTAAACATTTAAGTACATATTCGAACATTCAGGATCACTCTAACAATCAATATGTAGTTGGCCACTTTTCAACCTCTATATCTTGGAAACCAACCCCTGCAACTCCAAACCGAAGCATTCTTCGTGTATGGAGGATGGGGAGCTACCATACCGTATAACATCCCTTTGATTACGTAATTCCGTTGTGTAGTTATAACGGCACACACGGATAAACCAAATTGACTCATTATATATAATGATAATGATTACAATCCAAGAAACGAAGAAATAATACCGTTATATGTAATAGTAAATTACTAAATACAAATTCGCATCGAAATTAAAAAATTAAATAATTTGTATGAAATGATTAGAGTATCTGTGATAGTTCTAATTTAATAGAGTTAAAAAGTGATACCTTATAAATACATAAGACACAAAATGAATAAAATTTTTGAATTTATGATTTTTTCTATTTGATTATGTACATATATTAATTTATACATTTAAATAGGCCGGTAAAGAAAAGGATCAAAGCCTTTTTTATAACTATCAAGACTCATTAACGTTTTTTACAAAATTTCCAAAATATTTTTATGAAAAAAAGTAAAAGTACAATAAAATTATCGTTTCTAAAAATTGCAACTGCGGGAAATATTGTGTTAAAAAGTTTTCATCCGGATAACCCTTAAACAAAGGCCGGATGAAATGAAAAAAGCATACGAGTAAAATAAAAAAAATTAAATTTTTCCATACATATTAAAATTATGCTTACTTCTTGAAAATAAATCACATGACACAATATTAATTAATAAGTCCAGGATTAACATATAAACCAAAGAAAAACCGAATGAGGCATGTGATTACTTAATGGTAAAAATTTCTAAATCATTTAATGTTCTCATTTTCTTTAGACCTTTGGAATGCAGAAATTTAATTCAATAACAGGTAATTGTGAAAGTATTTCGCCTCTCAAATATTTCGTTTCCTCATAACCTAAATATAAGATAGCAAATCAAGCCTGCACTGTACGTTCTATAAACGTGCTTTGGCCGTTGACCGAAAATTTTAAATTTTATGGCGAGCCTTAAAGTATTATAAGGCTAATCAAAATGATAGATGTAATTACGAAACTGCTTCATGGATGCAAAACTGTTAGGTGCACAGCGTGGGAATGCCATTATGGTGATTAAAATTCGTTAACGGATGATAATTAAGAGTAAGTGAGGTGATGTGTTTGGTAAATAGCATGGCATTGGGGCAAAATACCACGTATTTTATTGTTTTTTGACGCAGGCACGTATCAATTTATTGTTTATTTGTACCTTGCTTTAATACCCAATGCACTACACGTATGAAACGTAATATTACAAGGAGTTATTTTGGTTTTTCCTTAGAATTAAATCATATAATGTAAAAGACTATAAAAGTTACATTAAGACGATAGAAATCAGAGAAAATAGTCATTAAAAATTATATTTATTTTTTAGATATTATGAAGTAGCAAAAAAATGTGAGCCAGTTCCCGAAACTGCATTTAGCCGAGTCGCGGCCTAAACTCAAGATACGACCAAATTTTATTAGGCTAAAAATATAAGGAATACTTAAATGATTAAAGTGTTTAGTTTCTTAAACAAATGTTCTGACTGATCAACATATAACACACGCCTCTATAGTCTGATAAAGATTATAGCAATGTTTGACATATTGTTGGACACTAATTAAATTTGTAATGGCACAGAAGAAGAGGATATTCCAAAGAATCCATCGAAAATTTATTTCAAAGTACTGACACTACTACTATACATAAAGATAATTATAAAATGTTAGAAATTAAAGGATTAAGGAAGTCAAAATATCGTAATTTTTGAAAGGTCTGGCTGATACTTGACTTGCAACGAACAATCGCCAAAAACACATTTTAAACTGTCAACCTAAAATAAATAATTTAAAACAAGGGAAAATTTAAATTTAAAATTGCGCAAAATAATTATTGCCATCTACCAGTTCCTTCCCCAATAGAGTAAATGTCCTTTTGTCATATTAATGTCAGACAATGGTTATTTTTTAATTTATAGAGCGGTTTTACATTAGTCGGCACCAGTAATCACCGGTTCCTATGCGGCACTGGCGCGACGTTGACGTAATTCTCTTTTTATAAATCGGTTAGCCGTTTTTTACTAAAAAAACCTAACAAAATTTTGCGACGAAATTGTAAATATTTATAAACTGAATGTTGGTCAAAATCTTCATTGCGTGATTAATAATCTTCTCTAATTAATTGGACGTCGGATTGTGGGCCAATCGAATCCATAGCCATCACTTTACTAACAACTCTGTACAGCAACAATTAACCTTTTCATATACTTTGGTAAATACCTTAATTAAAGCTAATTAAATATAAAAATAATTGTAATTAAACTGGTTACACTTGTTTCCTATCTAAAATTTTATCGCATAAGCAGCTAATAGAATTGTTTCCGTCGAACGGCGTCGAAGCATGTAGATTTGTAATTTGTATTTAATCAAAGTTTTGATATCGAATGACTTACAGTTGTTTACGTTGTTCAATCCTTTGTATCCACCTAGGTCCAGACTACTTCCAGACCACCAGAGAGAGAGCATATTCATTTATGATACAGTAGATCAGACGAATTTTGTATTTCCGATTGGTCAAACACATTTAACATATATGTTGCTATGTTGAGAGTTAACGAACACTAAATTTGTACTCGAAACTATATACTGGCAAGTCTATTGGCGTATAATGAACTTGTACTTTAATTTCCATAATATATGTTTTACTTGAATTCAAGACAGATGGAATAATAAGTACTAGGTTTATTTGGAAACAAACACATCCTCTAAGGACGAATGATACAAAAATACCTAAATATTTCTTGCATAAGAAGATGCCTACTGATATTATATATGTGATTGAACCACATATAAATTTACTTATTCCGATATACTTGTATATTAAACGCTGTTAATACAATTATGTTTTAGAAACTCTTTTGGAATATTTGAAAAAAAGGAACTTACAAATTACATCTTTTCTTTTTATACTTTACTATATAAGTATTTTATAAGACAATGAGTGTTATTTACAGGAAAACGACGTGCAACATATTTCATTTAAATTTAGCTCCACATTAATTCCTTCCAAACAGTCAGATTAAATTATTACGACATAGATTGACAAACGTAACTTCGGTATCCGATTATTTTTCTGTTCAATTTATTAGATTACTAATAATAGTGTTTTATGTAGTTGAATTAATTTAAAAAACGATTAAATTGTGTGTTTAATATAATTTATTGTCTAATCGATTATTACCACTGTACCATTAAAATTTTAACCGCAATCATTACATTTAAAAGTTATTTATCATTAAAAGTGATAAATCAATAATCGTTATAACCGTCGGGCGACCGGAGCGCGGTCTGGTTACACCTTACGGATGGCGCGAGCCTCCTGTCGCTCGTGAGTTACGCGATCTACAGCACACCAGTTCGCCTTGCTCCAACACGCCTTGCGGAACGGTAAGACGGGATGTGTGTGCTCGGAGATCGTACACGACCTACGCACAGGGGTGTTCTAAGCCTCGGGGCTTCGGTGAAAATACAACTCGAAATTTCCGGTTCCGAGTTTAATTACCACCCGGTTTTAATTACCAGAGAGGGACGTAAAGAGAAACCCGAACCCATGATTTCATTAAAGCGTAGACGACTTCCAGTTCGGTTGTGTTTGGCTGCTGAAAACACACTCAATATTCTGGCTACCTCGTTAAGGCTGCCCTATTCCTGCTTGCTTCCGACGATTATGGCTGCCTAGTTCCCTGAAGACTGCAGTTTCTTGAAGTAGCTTCTTTTTCCGGTTGTTTCGATGATTACTGGAAAATTTTTGGCGGCACACTGATAATCTGCACCGGGTACGGGCCCCTTTTAATTGTAATTGACAATCGCCATCGCGACGCAATGTGGCTCCTGATTTCTTCAATGCTCCATCCCGACGCAATGTGGCTTCTGATTTCCCCCTCTCTCCGTCCTATTTTCTATTGTCTCTCTCTCTCTATCCCTCTCTCTCTAACCTGGCTCCTACATAGGTTTGTACGCCGTACGCGTTGTGTATCATTTTTATTTTAGAATGTGCATAATCTAAATTTAAAAAATATAAAATATAGGTAGAAATCAAAATACAAAACATAAAGATTACTATGTAAAATATTAATAAATATTAATAACTTCCGTGTCTATTGTGCGACAACACGCCATCACGGTCCTGTCATGTTGACAACAGTCGTTATAATATAAGGTAAGTATCAAATGGTTAAGACAAAGGCAGATTTTGTAACAGACAGACAAACAAATAAATTAGCGGTTTCACAATAATTTTTTCATTGATCTTTTTTACCTTTAGAAGCATAAAACATGAAGTCTTGTATTATTCCTATGAAACTTGCTGAAGCAAGTTTGGTACACTTTTTGAATCTTTATAATTTCACCATATCCAACACCTACAAAGATGTGAAATAAAATTATTTTTTGTTTGCATATCCCATTAAGTAAGGTATCGTTTACAGGGCTTTTAAAAAATAATCGTTGTGAGCATTTTTTTGAGAAAGGGATACCGGTCCCTTTCTCAATAAAATGCTATTTACTACTATTATTGTTTGATATTAAAATTGAAGTGGTAATTTTTATTTGACGTAACGTACCACACTCTACTTAAACTGTTAAATATAAAAGTAAAAATAATAGACACAACGAAATTAAATATTTGAATTGAATAAAAATATAAAAACAAAAACTTATCTGCCTAAATTAGAAATGCAAGTTTGATCCATTTCTTTATATTAAAATAATTATACTGCTTTTTCCTAAAATTTCTAATACACTTTCGCCTTCAAGTAACATTTAAAACCATATTAACATTTCAAACAGCATAAGTAACAAATTACTATCCGTGGAGCCAGAGTTATTGGCGCGGTTAATTTAGTTTGTTAATATGCCGATAGTGGCTGGTATGGCGCTAGTTTATCGGAAAGAGAAAGGGGCGGAACTTGAAAATCAAATTCTTCAAGGTCGTCGAGAAATCTCGTCGCCTTAATACCATTTGCCTGACTTAATTTGCCACATAAAACTTAAAATATCTTTGCAAATCCACAATGCCCCCACAATCCTGTTTTGAAAAATTAAAAAAATTAAAACCCAAAATAGTTTTTTTAAAAATTATAATGATAAAGAGTATCAAGCATAGCGAGGAATCAATATGATAAATAAAAATTTACATAGTTTTGAAAAAACCTCTTCAAGTCATAAATATATTATGAGTGTGAATTTTGTTATTTCAGGTCTTAATTTTAGAACCAAAAAAAACACACCCAAACAAGTAAAATTATATAAAGGTTAAAGATATATATATATATATATATATATATATATATATATATATATATATATATATTATAATTATTATATTGGGTTGGTTAATAAGTTTTCAACGCCGAGTAGCTCTCAACAATTTTCATTAAAAAATTTATGTTACACTAAATTTTATTTAAGTATGGATTATTATTATCTGCTACTTGTGGTACTATTTACCTAGATGGTAGTAATAATATGCCTTTTTTTAAATTACGGTGTCTTTCATTAAAAAAAACTGTACGAGGTTGTTTTGGAGATCTTCGTTAACATCGAATTTTTTTTACATAAATGGTTACTTAGAACCCTGTGGTGAGTGAGTGGTAATCAATATCCAGCGTGTATGATGAATGAGTTAGTAGAACCTAGCCGAGCTCCTCTAATTTAATACGAGTACGTTTTGAAACATGTAAGAAATAAATTCGATCATGTGAACTACTCAATTTGTTAGCTAATCGGTCCAATTTTTCACAACAAATATCTGCATTAATTGTAAATACTTCTGGAAGCAACTCCCAATGAACAATGCTTTAGGTATTCCACCAACAGCTGAGCATCACCTTTTTGGCACTTATTTCAGGTTTGGATACTAAAACTCCCGTTTCTCCGACACCTAGCCATTGACGTTTGCATGTTTAGTTAAGGTACTTTTCATTGCCAGTTACTAAATGATTCATCCAGTCGAAGTTACGTTTCAATGTCAATAACTGTTGGCAAGTATCAACTCTGTAATGAAGGCAATATGATCCTGGGCAAACCCTGTTTTTTTTTAAAGGTAGGTAGGTAGGTATTTTTAAACTTTTCCCAATTCGTACAAATGTATTTTTATGGTTCCATGACTGAAGTTTAGCTAGTATACCTATTGACGAGTCGTCAGTCGAGGATCTTCTCAATCAGGCGTCGTATTTGTTGAACATCCAATTCAACAAGACGTCCGATACGGGGTTCGACCTCAAGATCGTAGCTCTCATTCCTGAACTTTCTGAACCAAATCTTTGCCGTAGCGTAAGACACAGTAGATTCGCCCATCGCATAACAGATATTATTTGTAACAGTCTTTGCAACATTACCCAGACGAAATTCGTAAAATAATAGAATCCGTATTTGATATTGATTTAAATTCATTACCTTTTTTGTAATTCATTTAAAGCTTTGGTGTTGACTGTTATCGACTGACTGCACTTTGGTTTATTACCCTACAGTAAAACCTGAATTTTTAATATAAGTTGAGATTTTTATTTTAGTTAGGAAAAGATTCCCTATATTGAAAAGTAGTCCAAACCATGTCTGTGCAGAAATCTGTGTTGACTTGTTGCTCTATTTTGACGCAAAAGAAGGACAAACAAACATTCTTACGAAATTTTTAACATTAGTTGGGATTGTAATATTAGTTAGGAAGAGATTTCTCGAGTAGGCGATTGGTCTATATCATTTCCTGGTCCACCAACTATTTCTGTGCAGAAAGTAACGTCAATCTTTTGCTCCATTGCGTCGTGAACGAAGGATAGACAAACAGATTTTTGAATTGTTTTGGTAAAAATTAAGTTTCACGGGTTGGAAAGTACTAAAGAAGTATGTAATTTCTTGGTCAGCCAATAACCTCTGTACAGAAAGCCACATTGATCTTTTGCTCCATTGCAACAAGAAAGAAGGATAAACAAACACACGTCAAATTTTTAATATTGGTCAGTTTTATTTTAGTTAGAATGAGATTTCCCGGATTGGAAAAAAGCATGTTTTATTTCCTGGTCCGCCATTTATCTCTGTGCTGAAAATCACGTCCATTTGACGATATATCACGTAATGGAGTTATCCACTACTATGTGAAAAAAAGTACAACCAAATACACATATGAATTTTTAACTTCAGGTGGGATTGTCTTATTAGACAGGATGATATTTTCCGCGTCTACAAGTAGTCTACGTCATTTCTTGGCTTGCCAACTATCTCTGTGCGGAAAGTCGTTGAACTTTTGCTCTATTATGACTTGAAAGAAGTGCGAATAAACACATTTTTCCATTTATGATATTAGTTAGTATCATAATATTACTTAGAATAATATTTTTCGGGGCGAAATATAGCCCAAGGTCTTTTTCACAGTCCGGTAGTTGGCTACCACTGCGTAAAGGTTGTAAACACGAACACGAATTGATATAAAAAAAATCAAACCAAAATGAAAAAAACGATTAATAAGCTAAAAGGGTCGCGTAAAAAAGTTAATAGATACAAATCCAAATGGTTAATTAAAAATAGGACAAACCCAAAACATTCAAAATTTACTAAGAAAAATAGATTAGTAAAAAATGTAAATAAAAACACGAATTGATATCCAAAAAAAGCAAACCAAAATATTCAAGAAGTGTTGAAGAAAAAAGGGTCGTTTAGAAAAGTTTATAAATAAAGACATGTATGGATAAAATAATTTAAAAAAAACGAACTCAAGTCAATCAAAATTTAATAAGCAAAAAGGTTATGTAAAAAAACATAAATTTAATCACGAATTGATAAAAAAAAGCTAAAGTATCCAAAAATTTCATAAACGAAAAGCATTGCGCAAAGAAAGTTTCAAAATACAAACACGAAGTAAATCAGTAAGTAAAAAAGATTATGAAAAAAATTATAAATACAAAATGAAGTAATATAAAAAAAGTTAAACCCAAAAAATATTCAAAAGTATATAATGAAAAGTATTGAAAAAAGGTGAATTACGTGAAAGAAAGAAGGTTAGGAAATTGTTTGAAATATCTGAGATATATATTTGGGAAACATATATAAGGAACGTAGAACTGCTGTAACAATAACATTAACGCTTATAATTTTTTATGTTTTGGATAGTAAATGGATTCATTAAAAATTTAAATTTCATAAATTTGTAACAAAAACGAAATAAAATTACAAGTGTGAATGTTATAATTATAGTCGTTCTACGTTCCTTATATAGGTTTACTAAACATGTATCCTAAACATTTCATGAAGACACAAAATGTTACGTCTAAGTCTACAACTTGGTCTGAAATTCTAAAATTTGGGATAACTTAATCAATGCTGGATCTAGCAACAATCTGCATAACATGGATTTATATGTAATTACTTCTTATTTCTTCATCTATCAAGCATACGAATAATAAAATAATTTAATCATTTAAATTTTATTAAATCAACCAAGGTATCCAACGTATCAACTTATTCATAAAGGCATAAAATTAGATGATACAAGTAATAAACTTTCAAATGAGTTTATAACCCTCGGATTTGAAGTAAAACTTCTTTGTTTTAAATAATTTATTTATAACCATTTTAAAGACGTACACCTAATATGAATTAATGTCTATAATATATGCGTAAAACAACGCGATTTGAAGTTTATATTGAGATTTATATTATATTAGTTAAAAACTTCGTTTGAAATTATTGAAATAACAACCAGTGTATCTGTGGTCTGTTGAACATATTTAATACTTCTTACGATAAATTTAACATACATACATTATAGAAATACTTTTATAATAAATTGACTAATAGATGGTGTGGAAATTTCATTTCGTAAAATGCTGTTGAAATACTTCTTAGCGCTTCACATTTCAATAAAGAAAGTATGAAAGCCGCCCTTGTTTATATACAGGAAATAATTTAAGAGTTTTCTAATCTAATAAATTTTCTATTTTCATAGATTTTTCTTAGATCATGATTTTGAATGATATTTCGTAGTGCGTAATGTAATATGCATGGTCTTTATGCAGTTTATATCATCAGGAATTAAAAGTTATTTTTCTTAATAGAATCTGCGCATGTCACTGAAATTAAATATTTATACAAATAGTTTAACTGAAGCATCTCCCATAAATTTAAGGGCACAACTTCCGTAATTACAATTGCCTCTTATATTACTTGTACATGTACAAAAGTTTATTTGAGTTTGCTTATCATATTTAGCGGTGTTCTGTATACAAATATGAGTAAATGTTCATGTTGTATGTGTAGCGTTGCTAGAGCCACTTTTTGTTCATATTCAGAGTATAGCGTCATTAATGAAAATGATACAACCTTCGTTAGCAACGTTCCATAATAACATACTAACTAATATATTTGGGAGCATAAGTAACGTGCAGTTGGGTTTAAGGAGATTGATTGACTTGACGGAACTAGTTATTTTATATAAAATTTAAATTTAAATATGGTTAAATATTAATAAATATTTGTGGGAGAATTGTAATTTCATACTAGAAACTAATTGTTTATTTTAAACTTGTGTCTGTGTAGCAAAATATAAGTAATTATAATGAATGGTGTATTCATTTTCAGTTCTCAAAACAGAATCTAACATTTTTTTTTTAAAACTTATTAATTTGTTTTCTAAAAACAGTGCTACAGAAATGTGTGTATTTGAAAAATAAACAAAAAAATTATCGAAAAATCTGCACAGGATTCCTTCAATCTCGGGTTAACAACAAATAACTTGATTAAAAAATTATACACAATAATATAATAGGTTTTTTTAAATAAAGTTGAAGTTTCACTTACTTTTTTGATTTTTAATTATTATTTGCAAAACATAAGATTTCAATGTAACTGGCTATAAGTTTCCCTTCAATATGTTTTTAATTTTCAGCCATAGATTTTGAAAATCTTAAAAAGTTAGAGACTTATAAATTTCAATAAAATTTTCAAATTAAATTATCCCAGTTAATTTGTATCACTGACTTCAAAATATAAAGACAAATATGAAAGAGTAACTTACGCATATTCCTACATGCAGTTTTTCGATTTCAAATAATTAAATGTTACTTTACGGGGTGAAATCTGCATGTGAAGCTGTAGTTCAACTACATTTGATGACTTATTTTTTTGATTTTTAATTACTTTCATATTTTTTTATATTTTCTACTCTTTATGTTTTTTGGAAAAAAATGTCAATTACTACGAAAAATTTCAATTGAAAATTAATAAATTTTGGACGCAAAACTGTCTCTTAAATATCACCTATTTATTTAATGTCTTACACCCAAAAAATATGTTTTTTTTCTTTTTAAAATAAAATAAATATTCTCCTGTACAGTATTTTCATTTTGATCAGAAACGCTTCCACTTTTTTTGTTTTTTAAGTCGAGCAATTATGGGAATCCGGTTATGTTTACATATAGGTGTATGAAGCCTGAAATACAAGCACGGTAAAAAAATAATATCCCTAGTGAAATGAAAAGGCAATATTCATTAGAAGAGAGAACAAATAATATAATGCTAAAATGGAACAAAATTATTAAATGACAATTCCTCAGCATTTTAACCTAATATCTATAAATAATTCAAATAAAAGAAGCAATGCTGGTATAAATAAAATTAATGAAAGAGAACAAATCAGTAACATATTAGCTTATTCGTATCATATTTAAAAAAAAACATTAATGGCACCATGTGGTCGCCGTGGTGTGTTGGATTGCTTATAACGCGAACGGCATTTGACGGCGTGGCGTGTCACGGGATCTAACTTCGATTCCCGGCTACTTGTAGAGCACCTAGCTGGCTACAAGATATTGCTCTCATAGCAATAAGTCCACCATATGTATCAACTGTATAAATTAAAGTATGTAAATAACTGATACAGGCCTGAATTTTAAAAACTTGAAATATAGATTTATAATTATTAAACATTTCTAAAAAAGCAGCTTTTTGGATTGATAACACTGATGGAAGTGTACGATAAATGGTAAATCAATTCACTTACGTAGTTAGTATTTCAAGTTCACCGCCCATTGTTTTTGAATTAGTTTATACTTTGTGAGTCTATGTTTTGTGATACTTATACAAAAAAAATCGGTATTTTTAAATCAGTTTATGGAAATTTAAAAACTGAAACATACTTTAATATTTTCACTAAAATTTAAGAATAACCGGTTAATTGCACTTTCTCAAACCTATGAAAAAGTACATACACACATTAGAATTGTTATTCGTTTTCTAATAATTCACTATCTTCCTTCGAATGTAATATTGTTGCGGTTAATCCGAAAAAAATAAGTTCAATAAAAGAATTAAATGTAATTATTCATTTTGTTAAAACCTGATTCAATAAAATGAAAACTCAATACTGAATGGGAACATCGATAAACATAATACAACAATTAATTTGTTGTCTCAAAAATGAGATGACTATCCTAAATTACTAACTGATCAACGAGCGATTGAGAGAAATGCAATTAATTCGATAAACTTCCTTCCAAAATTAATGGATGGAAGAAAGTATTTCGAATTAATCGCACTTTCTCAGTCTATTTCGACGATTTTCTACTTACTGGCTATATTTACTGAAGTATTTTATTATTCAAATTTTATTAGGAAGAAACGCTACATTTTTATTTTAAGTTAATGATTATACATATGTAATCATGACAAACTCATAATTGGTACTATTTACTCAAATGTATAATGATGATATCACGCAAAATTTAAACTTTAGTTATTTCATAAATTAGACTACTCACATAAAAAAAATTTGAAAATTATATACTGTATATACATACACATATACGTAATATATATAATTACTAATAGTGGAATTTTTTTTACTTATTATTATTTATTAAAGTACTATTGAGATCAACTTAATAAAATGTTTGGTTA
Source organism: Druceiella hillmani (assembly GCA_039881145.1). Classification (NCBI taxonomy): domain Eukaryota; kingdom Metazoa; phylum Arthropoda; class Insecta; order Lepidoptera; family Hepialidae; genus Druceiella; species Druceiella hillmani. The sequence goes on from JAYKKI010000070.1 coordinate 1,146,628, forward strand.
ATATCGTTTTCTGCCAAAAATTTCATCTGTCCATACATTTCAGAAAGTATAGACTAATCTACGATGACTTAATAATTATTTTACATGTAACAGAAATAAGGTATTGTATAAAACCAAATAGTATAAAGCAACACTTTCTTCATAATATCAATTTTCTATCCATTAATCAAGCAACTTCTGACCCGCGCTTGAATTTCAATTATTTTTTAATTGAAACACGGAAAGCAAAATTTTAAAATTGATAGTGCAATAGACGAATCTATTGCATTATAATGATGTTTGCAACTTTTTCTTTTTCAACGACGGCCTCTCGTATTTTTCACGTAAGTGTCAATTCCCGTAGCATTACAAGTTTTGATTCGGATAAAGTTTATTCTTTTTCCAAGTTTTACTCAAAACGAGATATATTTAATTATTCTGAATAATGAATGTAGTCTTTCTACGATAAACATAATGACGTATAAGTGATAAAAAGAAATTATATTATTGAGAGATATAGAGTAAAGAGATCCATTTTCGTTACAATTAATCTAAAACAAAATAAATACAAAAAATACAAAAACCATAAAAGCGAAATAATTTTCATTCATATTAATAGAGGCCCCATAACGATATTCATTGTATTTATGGGTTTTAGTCTTTACAGTAAATTACATATAATGTTGGGAAACAGGAGATACTTTTCGCTGGTGGAATTGGATTTTGAACAATACATCGATTGACATATAATTATCACGAGAACGAAATTCCCAAATTGTGTATTGGTAGAGTAATTGATAACTTTAATGTACGCGGTTTTTGTTTAAATTTTTTATATTTTTGTCACCGTTTGGTATTGTTAATATGATCTTATAATTGTTAAATATGTAAACGACTATACGACGACTTACGATATAATTTTTAGATTTTGACTATAACGACTTGTATTTGTGTATCCAAACTCATCTAATACTCGATAATATAATAACATAGTTTGCTACCACTAGAAAATACTTGTAGGCCTTGGAAATAATATTCATAATATTAATAATAGTAATATGTTTTTCTCAAGTTAATTAGAAATGATTTAATTAATATTTTAAAAGTTTCACGAGTTGAAGATAGTTAACATTTCACGCTAATAATCGGTATATTATCTAGGTAAAATGTAAACTATCTTTAGTCGACTCTACTGAAACTATTAGTGCAAGTCACTCGTATCATTGTCGTGAACACTAGATATGGATAACAAAAATAATGATAAAATTATATTGCAAAAAGTAGAAATATTTTAACTCTGCTAATTTTTTTTTCAAATCGGAAGGTCTATAAGTCAATTCAATCTAGAAAGTTTTTGACTCTGAAAATAATGTTTTAGGAAACGGTCTCTGAGTTTCAATGATCATGAATTTTTATTATTTGTGAATTAAATAATTAAAATTAAATATCGATGAAAATTTAAGGAAACCAAATAAGAGTTTAAAAAAGCAATTGAATACCAGTGAAACAACCATATTTGTAGAAAAATTACGTTTTATTCGGTGTAAATAAACAATAATAATTTTGTTTATTTTATCCTTTTGGACATAAATTTCACTCATTTTTGTATTACCGGGAGCAAGTACTGAGCATATAGCAAAATTGAAAGAAATATACTTTGTCTGCTAATAAAATAAATATCAATTCTTACATACTATTACCCTATAATACTCGACTAATTTTAGGATATAACATAACAGTGGATTTGTAAAAAATATAAATCACCGCAAGTAAAATTAATAGGGAATAAAATATTCTTTTTAATGTATCAATTCAAAATGTGACATCATAAATAACTAAATTGGAAAAATTGTGTGAATGTAGTTAGTAGGTAGTTAGGTATCAACTTTTATTAAAAAACAGATAATGTATACGTAAATAGAATAAAGTACTCATATCGAATAAGGATCATAATAGAAAATTCTTTGTACAGAAGCTTGAAAGCAAAGTGGGAAAAATATTAAAGCCTTTAAAATTAACACCCACTGAAATGATCTAATAAGGAAAAAAGCTACAGGTTATTAAACTTAAAATGAAAAACTTGCAAAGAAACAAATTATCTGAACTCAACCGCAAGTTTAATCTTTTAGATTAACACCGGCGTAAACATTAATATAAGCAACGAGGACTTATTAAGAAGAAATTATCAAACCATATTATTTTCCTGCATGATCAATCTCCATTAACTTGTCAATCCAGTGGTTTTTGTTGACCAAATTATCTTCAAATAAGTGGTCCTTTAAAGCTTCCAATTCGTATACTAGCGTTATCTTGATAGTATTGAAAATTATTTTTTTTTGCTAAATTAACTCCGACGTAATACATACGAGTAATGGATATATTTTTGAACAGGTGACAAATGATCACTTTAAATGGAATACTAAACTTTGTTTCTTTTAAATTAAGCAATTTTGGTCTCTTATTCACCTAATACTACGATTCACTAAATTTTTCCTTAATCTTTTATTCAGTGGATTAAAAGTTTAAACATCAAAGTCTTATGCGTGTTGCCTTCCTGTAAATATTTTAAATTTATCCCTTGAATGGTAAGACAATGAAGGAGAAATTTGTGTTCATGAAATAAAGAATGAAATTACTAGTAAGTTTTTCATATTGAAATTTTCCGTCTTATTTTCTTAAAACCTTGCTCAATAGGACTAACGCTTAACCTACATCAAATAATAGTACTCTCAAGGAATGCAGAAAGAGTTAATATTTTTAGCCCTCTACGAGAATATATTACTTCTCTAAGATTATAATAATAAAAGTTATATACACTTCATTAATGTTGTTTATCAGATATCCACATTTGTTTAGGTGATGACTCAATTAATCCTTTTTTTTAAACTATATTGTCATTTAAATTTTAAACTAAAATGTTTACAAATTCTAAATTGTCATTTTTCTAAAATAACCAAAATTAGAAATTACCGTTTTCACGTTTCGAAAAAATTAAAAGCTGATTTCTCCATTATAAACTTAAGGTAAAAGGTACGTAGTTATTGCAATATCACACACAATTAAATAATATATAATTTTCCAGTAAATGACCTTGACAGGTTTTCAGCGATAATTTTTACTGACGTTATTACATTGAATAAATTTTGCACGCCAATTTTTGTTCCATTTTCGGTTCGCGATATTGATTATTGCTGTAGAATTTGCTGTATTAAATTTTTCAAATTAGAAAAAATATTCTATTGAAACTATGTATAAATAAATATGCGTAGATATATCGGTGTCGGTGTTTACCTTAAATTTTTTGTAGCTGGTTACTTCCACTAGTTTGTATCAAGCATATCCGTAGCACGCCATGATACTTAATTATTCCAGTGATTTGAGATAGATCAACAACATTAATGTCAATATATTATCGATAATATTAAAAGAAGACATAAATTACCATATGTGTATAGATTGGGCAAGTAAATCAACAATTTTTGTAACTTTAACTTCAGCATTTAAGAAAATGAGTGAAATATATTTTTGTGGACATTTTAAGCAATAACTTTGAAACTGACTTAAATAAAATTCCGGTATAAATAGTTGTAAATCTTTTTAATTCGTTCTTTTAAATGATTTTTTACGAAATATATAAAATTAGAACAAACGAAATTTATATTTTATATGTCTCCTCATAATTATTTTCGAGCATCAATTATTGAAATATGCGCTGTTTATTATGCTTCATCGCGATGCTACTTTTAAATCTCTATATCATGTGGTTTCTAAAAAAAACGACTGTGACTGTCAGACCGGTGTGCGGAGGCGTGAGTTACCTTTATAATTATGATACATACACATACCACATAAACATTTATATGCTCTTGTTTATATAAGCGATTCTCACGGCAAATCATACAATTTATATTGCCGCCTTGAACTAAGTGAACAGTTCACAATGCGACAAGCGGACAGTGAATAGCTCTCTAGTCACTTATTTTCCGTTAGTCCACTTGCTTTATTTCTTCCGGGTTACGAAAGCTGGTAGTTATACACGTATATGTATAGGTATTTGATATATGTATACACACACACATGCATGTAAATATTACCATTCCTTAGGCTAACGAAATCTACCACATAATCTCAATAATTTCCAACTTCACAATATTTATTAAAATAGGCGCACTTGGCATCAAATTACACTGAAACTTTTTGGTTATAATAAATTTATTACAATCTCTCATTACTACTTATCCAAAAAGAGATAAGGACTTTCAAAATAAGTGTTTATTTATTTGTTAATATTATGTTCCATATACTCTTACTCTCTGAACGCAACTAAAGATTTATTCGCCACTAAATCAAAGTATAAAAAAACACCGACTAAGTCAACAGCTTTATTAAGCGAGTCATGTCGTTGAGTTTTGCACTTGACCTCATTCTGTCTGATTGAGCTGCTTATCGTCCGTAAAAGTGCTGACGCAGTAACTTAATATTTAAGAAAACCTTTTCTTCTTGTTCTAAAACTTTCTTTGAAGAAAACCAGCCTCCTTTTGTCTATGTACAGGAAAGAAATTAAATGTTTACGATCGTTCATATACTTTTTTCTTAGACGGTAATGTTATGGAAATCTGGTCGTATGTGATATGATATGCTCGGCGTTTATGTAGTTTGTACGAGCATAAATTAGAAATTATCCGTTCTTACTAGAAATTCCTAAAAGCTGAAGCGTTTAAATATTTATGCAAATAGTTATAATGAAATACCTCCTGTAACTCTATTGCCGAAACTTTCATAATGACAATGGCCCTTATATACCATATGTATGAATAAATTCTTCTTTAACTCTCTGTCTCTTTTATTGTAGAACTCTATTTTGTGTTTGAATAAAAGGAAAATATTATATGGTATGTGTAGCGTTGCTGAAGTTTTACGTATATATATTCCTTATATCTTGAATATGAGCTTATTAATGAGAGTTATACGACCTCCATCAACAATATTAAAAATAATGTATTTACAGATATCTTTGGGAGCTATAGGTAATATTTAGTCAGGTTCAACGAGATTAATTACATGATAAAAACATGGTAAGTAATTTCCACCCTAGAAAATGAAGACTTTATTTATGAAATGCATTATTATATGAAAAGCATTTCTCATAATTTGAAATAAACGTGACGAAAAATTCAATTTTGTCTATGTTAAATATTTTATTGTTATTCGGTTTTTGACTCCTTTGTATTTATTCTTCAATATCTTGGTATGAGATGCTTAATTTCAATTTAGATACTGTTGTTCATTTTAAATATTTATCCGTCAAGCATAATATAATCTATTCTTTTACTAAAACGCTGATACTGTATTTTTCCAAAAACAGTTTAATATAATAAGTTGTATCCTAAAAAAAGTGTTATGAAGATGAGAGTATTAAATAATAAAATATTAAATAATCCGAACAGGAAAACTAAATTCCTATGATTTAAAACTAACGACAAATAACTTAACTTACAAATGGCACACTGAAATACCAATTATTTTTACTGCCATTGATTTGATTAATGCGCATCCCATTTTTAGGCACTATTTTGAGACTGGAAGACTTAAAAGAACAGGTGAATAAGTAAAAATACCAAAGTTCGACTAATGAGATGCCTCATTTTTCAAATTTAACTATAGGGAGCAAACCCTGAACCCTCAGATAAAAAAAATGTCTCAAAACTGACACACTTGATATTGGCATTGCAACGCATCGTTAAAGCAGATATCTGCATCGAGAGGAATAAGAACAAAGACCAACTATGTACGTCATCGCCGAGATCACGACCACTTTGACAAGTGTAACGACTAGAAGGGGGACTTTAAAAAGGGAATCCTTTAATCAATTATATAAATTTCAAGCTGTAATAATTGGTCGCTGGAGACTTATATCAAAAATATCAGACTGAATTTACCATAGTTTACTTTAAATGACACAATAATTTTTACTTCAAGTGACAAAATAACTTTGACACAATAACTTTTAACTCGATCTACTTCTTAAAAATCCAAGTTTGTAACGTAAGATAAATGATATCGGTTTTCGAATATTCAAACATAGAAAAGGTCAAAGTAACTTTATTATAGCCATCGCATTTAATATGCATTTTTTCAAATCATTCTAATGCCTTTATTTCATTATGAAGATTTGTGATATCTGAATATCACTGAAGATCGCTTAAATATACTCAAAATAATCTTCAACATGTGTGCATCTCTCACATAAGAAGATACGATCATATATCTGGACACCGAAACTTAATGAAACCTACGATCGACGCTATATTAAATTATTGTTTTATTTATTTACCTAAAAAGAAACATGTGGACCAGTTTTTATTACAGGTAGGCCCGGCACCAAGTTTTCTGGCACCGTGCCTGCAGTTTTTCCTGCTGCTTTCACGACTAAAAATAAACATTTACATTCGTTACGTAATTACATAAATTTTAGTAGTATGTGTTTGTATATGCGTAAGCGCTGATGACAATTATGGGATATTCACCTTTATAAAAAAGAATGTTATCTATATTTGTGGCACTTGAAATTGATTTGTTTTGGTACACTTTGGCAAGTATTACATTTTGAGTATCACTCAATAAAATTGTGCATCAAATAATGTGAAATTTAAATGTGAAACACTTCTATTACATGGCGAATATTTATCTATAATTCCATAAATACCTCCGAGCAAAACATATAACTTTGGCTAAACATTCATATAACTTGTGATTACATTGTTCATTAGTTTTCATTAATAACATTTTTTGTAATCACTTGCTTTTCGTGTCATTTTTTTAATAATCTTTTTTCGACAGCTACATAAATTACCAGGCATAAATTAAATGTATCAATAGTATACCGTAAATTTGGAAAAGGTCTCATTTATAACCACAGTTTTTGTGTCGACTAAAATATTTTTAACCTAAACATATTTCAAATAATGAAAAATCACAATGAAAGAATAAGGCTTTATTTTATTTTGACTAAATGAAAATATATGTAAATATTTCCGGAACACGAAAATTTACAAAAAATTGTGGAAACACTGAATTTAAACTTTTTTTCACAGATGATAATTATTTACTGATACGTTAGAAAATATATCTTCCTAGCATCTTTGTCTGCGTTTTCTAGAATATTGTTACTGAAACATTTTTGTTGCCAATTTACTATTGCAAAGTAGAATACGGTATTTTATGTTTATTACATATGCCGTGATTGAAATGCATATTAGATTTAAAGCGATGTAACTCGTCAACTTTTTAGAAATTAAATTAAGTTATTATTTGGTATTTATTTTTTAAACACCGTCTTAGAATTGTCAGTTTTCAAAGTGACGGACCATGGGTCTTTTCGCCACAAATTTTTCAATTATTATCTTAAAAAATTAAAAACAATAGTATATTTTAGCATCTGAATAAAACTTTGAAATAAAACATTCGAATTAATATTATAGTTAATTTGAATCAATAATTTCAAGAGGTGTCTTGGGAACCGTACTTCGTTTGAGTTCTAATACATTCTTGGTTACTTTTTTAGAGACAGCATGAGGTATGATAGTAATAAAGAATATTCAATTAATTTTCTTAAAAAAATCGAATACACAACGCTGTAGAAGTTGTGATTTGCCATTCAACTTCTCAAAAAAAAATATAAATATTTGGTTAACGTCTGCTGAACTCTAGTGGACAAAATTACTTTATTTTTAATATCTATATCTATGCTAAATTACACATATTAAATTAAACTATTGTCAAAATCCTATACATTCGGAGATGTAATTGAAGGGGTTTTTGTTTAAATGGAATGGTTTACTCATTATTGACGGCGGGGTACCAGTTAGGCCCAAAAGTTCAAAGGATGATTTATTGAGTAGTTCTACAAAGTGGGAACATTGGGTTTTATAAATCACTTAGTTTTTTTAATAGGTTGAATAGTAAATCGCTATCCTTAATGTTCGGTGCTGTTAGCTTACATGTGTTACATAAAACATAGGTTGACCAATTTATAAATATTTAGGCTTTGCTTGATTTACATTATATATTATGCGATTTGTAACAATTGGGTTACAAATGGTATAATATATACAAATGGCGTAAATAACTTTTCATAAAAGCAGTAACCAGCATAATTTTTAGCAATAATAAATATTTCTTATATTCATTTTGTAATAAGTTTAATATTTATCATGCAGAAAAAAGAATTATCTCCAATTTCTCTCTCGTATTTTCAAAATTAGTAATAAAGGAAATGAACAGTATGAATTCCTCAAACACAAAAATTGAATTGGGAAATTAAAGAAATAGTCTTTTTAATCGATTAGCTTTTTGGATGTTTATAGATACCCGTACAGCATAGCAAGCATTAAGCTGATATCTTTGCGTGCAACTTGATGAATAAGAAAATGGAAAATATAATAATTGAGCTCATAATGGAGGTAAAAATGTGAAAATTATGCTAGTAAATATTTTACTTTTTTTAATATAACATTTTCACAAAAAGAACGAGAAAAAGCATAGGTTTTATATTAATGTAATTCTTATATAATTTTAATACATCCCTGCACGTGCCAATGCAGTTACATTTACTTATTCTTAATTTGTTTTTGAATAACGTCACTCGTACAACTTTATTGGAGTTACATATATAAGTAATAAGAAATAATCTATAAATAAATATAAATACACATAACAGTGATAAATATATATCTATCACTGTTATACCATTAATATAATTAAGAAAATTTTAATATGTTATTAAACATCAGAGCTTATCGGAATGTATATAGTAAATCATACCATTTTTGAACGTAAAGTGATAATTGTGTATTCATAGCCATTAAATTAATTAAGAAAACTTTTGATAAAACTTAAAGTTAACTTATATGTGTGTACTAAATCTAACAAAATTATATCGTATACTAATCAATCTATATTCATGCAGAAAAGTGGCACAGAAAAGTAAATACGCAATAAAAATTAATGGAAGTAAGTTCATGGAAGAAAATAGATTTCAAAACTAATTGTTCACTTTTTAAGGCCTAGAGACAAAAGAGGAAATTACCGGAAAAAGTGTGATCAAAAATAAAAAAACGACTTGAAATAGATTATGAAATTGAAGTAGTCTTTTGAAATAAAGTCAGAAGAAATTTTGTTTCTGGTAGTAAAATACAAAAAAAATAATTGGCAAGTACATATGGTACCTTATAAAAATATATCTACAATATGTACCTGGGTATGTAACTTAGCTATTATTTTAATAATTGTATTCTTTACTGATCGCCAATATAAGCTAAAGTATTGCAATAACAACTTTTATTCAAACCAAAAGATTAAATTTACTTAATTTATACAGAAAAAAATAACGAGTTGAAATTTAACATCAGCACCATCAGTCGACAATTTGTAAGAACTATATTATTAGTAGAAAAACTTGCATGTAGTTTATACAACAAAGTGTCAGAAAACTGGAACAACAATCTGAATTAGGGCAGTCACATCAGTAAATCTAGAGAGCGTGTGCGCGTAGGCGGAACAGTCAGTTTTATTTTTCATTAAATATTGTAGTATTTTCATTCAGACCTTTAATTTGATATCCCTTCCGGTTCTATTTAAATGGAATATTTAGATTATCCCAAGCAATACAGCTAGTGCATCTCATATTTGTTTTTTGTATACAGAACCTCAGTCTCAAAGTTATTATGAACCAAACGAAATTTTCTTATCAAAATGGATCCCATAATATAGGCCCTATAATGGAACATGTATATCCACATACTCACCCACATGCAAACACACGCAAATTGCTAATATCATAACCCTTCCTTATAAGCTTCGCCGTAGTCAATCTAAGTTGTGTGAAAATACAAAAAAAAATTTATCTGTTAACACAAAATGTATACTGGAAGAAATCATTATAATCAACAGCTCATTTTTCTTTCGGGGTTAATCAGGGTTAATTTTCTTTCGGAGTTAAGGCAACCTCTGACACTCTCCACATACATGCTATGCGTATGTGTGTGTGTGTGTCTGTGTGTTTGTGTGTGTGTATGTATATATTTATATATACATATATATATATATATATATATATATATATATATATATATATATATATATATATATACATGATTTAAAAATATTTACGCATTGAACATGATCAATGATAAGATAAAATTTACTGAACTAGCTTTAGTTCAAATGCATAAATTTTTTAAACGTTATTAAAATAAAACCTTATTTAAACTGAATTTAATTTTTTGTATTCGGCAAAACGTAAGTAAATTTTCCACTTGGCATTTTTACAAAAATTGTATTGAGTTTACTGAGTATTATGTAACAATTAATTCAGTTTATGAATCAATTGGAGTAGTCGAGACTATCATAGTCTCGCCAATTCCCTTTATCATTTTTAAAGCCAGCACATTCGTTCCTTCTTGCTGACTTAATATTATATAATTTGAAATCCGTTAAGTGCATGTACAAAACATTACTCGCTTTTAAGTTTAATCGGTATTGTTGCTAATTACAATAAAATACGTGATATCTAATTTTGAAAAATATACATGTTGTATCATGATGAAAATATCATAAGCATATAATTTTTGCTTTTCGGTAACGTTATATTGAGCGTTTCGTCGAAAAATCCCACGGTCAATTCTAAATAGAATTACAAAATCGACAATATGAATCTTTTCCTTTTATTTCAAGGATATTAGTTTACAGAGATATTATTTACGAAAAGTTTAACGCATTTCCGCGGCCTCATAATTTTGGGGCGACTTCGTCATATCTAGGACCACGAGGCAATAAAAACATTGAGGAAATAATGTCATGACATCATTTTCACCAGTCATACATCCAATTGCACTGAACTTTTGTTTAACATGTCGCATTATATCTATCTAATTTCCTTTTTTTATCGCTTAACTATAACCTAAATCTTACAAACGGTCTTAACGGCGACTGAAACTAGAGTAATGGACCAACTCGAAGAGAAAAATGACAACCATTATGTGCAATAAAAGAAAACATAATATGTGTGTACTAACGGAGTTCCCTTTATCGTTTATAGGAATCTGTCCTCTTTGTGTCAGATTATTTATGTTCACCAGGCTCAGTTTTGGGAACTTGAATGTTTCAGCATCATTTGCGTTAAGTCGACCTGCCTAGTGAAAGGATCCCCGTACAAGGATAAGTATGTCGGAGGTAGGTTAGGCGCGTGAAATATGAAATTCGTCGAATACAATGTTTATTGCTTGAAGCTAAGTGGAACTATGTATATCGGTGATGCGCCATACGCGTTGAATTTTTTTGCTGAATTTACAATATAATACGTTCCAAATTTTAATGCCATTTAAGCGTCAAATTTTACAATTTTGTATTTAAATTGAAACAATGCGTTATTTTGCTTTGAATGGCTTAATAAAAAAGGAAAATTAGATTGAAATTTATATGTAGGTTAGCACGCCTATGTACTTATAAATATATATATATATATATATATATATATATATATATATATTTATATGTGAAAAAAGACTGTATGTACGTAAAGACAGACTTTTCACCGTGACCACCTATTGCCACCCACTCGAGGTTTTCGTGACAGACGTACCATGGCCTCCTGGTGTGCGTAAGTTTGGTCCCGGTGGGTGCGAATGGATAGGCGTAGGGGGCAAAAATGTAATAAAATATTTCTATTCCTTTCCAGCATACTGCAATGGATGTTCGAGAACGCTCTTGAATATTCCAGAATATTCTAGAAAAACCTAATATAATATCATATTTCTAAAATGTTCCACGATGGTCTGCTGCGTTGTGGAATGTTCTAAAATATTCATTAATGTTCCAGAATTATTTGGAATAATAAATCTCAAATGATGCAAAGTAACAATGTTTAAAACGTTCTGAAAAGTTCTAAATTACTTTCAAATGATATGAATCACTTTAATTTGTTTTTGATCGTTCTAAAATATTCTAAAAATTCGAAAACGTTCTGAAAAGTTCTGTATTACTCTCAAATGTCGCGAATCACTTGAAATGTATTTTGATCGTTCTAAAATGTTCTTAAAAAATTTGAAAATGGTCCGAAAAGGTCTAAATTACTTTAAAATGTTGTGAATCACTTAAAATTGAATCTGATATTTCTAAAAGGCTCTGGAATATTCCAAAAAATTCTAAAAAGTTCTAAGTTACTCTTAAATGTTGTGAATCACTTGAAATTCAATCTGATCGTTCTAAAATGCTTTAGAATGTTCTAAAAACATCGGAAACGTTCTGAAAAGTTTTAAGTCACTCTTAAATGTTGTGATTCATTTAAAATTGAATCTGACGATTTTGAAATGCTCGGGAATGTTCTAAAAAAATTTAAAACGTTCTGTAAAGTTTTGAAATATTTTCAAACGTCGTAAATTATTTGGAAATTATTTGAATTTTAATCAGAATATTCTGAAATCAAAAATAATTCTGGAACCAGAAATTTCGATTGTCGATGGTATATAAGTTGGAGCTGAGCGTCACAGTGTTTCCTCAGCAACGGTCAAAAGAAAATCAACGAGATATCTTTCTAAAAGTCAAGAGTGAATATTCCATAAATGAATTCAAGTGATTCTCAGTAGTTGAGCATCGAATACGTCCGATTATTTAGGAATCAGAAATTATTTCGGAACCACAAATTTCGATCATCGATGGTATATAAGTTTGAGCTCAGTATGTTTCCGTCACAGTATTTTCTCAGCAGCAGTCAAGAGAATATCAATGAGAAATCCTTCTAAAAGTCAAGAGTGGATATTCTATCAGTGAATTCAAGTGATTACCAACAGTTTAGCATCAAATACTTCCGAATATTCTGGAATCAGAAATTTTTTTGGAACCGGAAATTTTAATCTTCGATGGCATATAAATTTGAACCCGGCGTGTTTCTGTCACCGTATTTTCTAAGCAGGGGGTCAAGAGAAGATCAACGAAAAATCCTTCTAAAAGTCAATAGTGAATATTCTATGAGTGAATTCAAGTGATTATCAACAATTTAGCATAGAATACGAACGAACATTCTAAAATCAGAAAGTTCGATCGTCGATGGTATATAAGTTTGAGCTCAAAGTGTTTCCGACACAGTATCTTCTTAGCAGCGGTCAAGAGAAGATCAACGAGAAATCTTTCTAAAAGAGTAAATGTTCTTTTTTAATAATAATTTTTTTTAAGATGTCTAAACGTAAGAATGTGTAAACAAAATTTCGAGTAGATTCACAAAGAAGAAACGCGTCACATAAAAACAAAACAGCGGAACAAATAATTCTGTTCTTTTTCCTGTTCGGCTTACGATAATTCTAGAAGGAGTGCAACTGATAAGAGAAAATCTAGAAGGAGTGCAAAGTTAAGGACAAAGACCCACAATTAACGAAGAAACGTGAATTAGAGTACGATCAATTAGAAATCGTCAATCAGTTAATCAACATCAAATAGTAAATGAACGAAATAAAGCAGATCTCTACGCTGAAAACGTCACAACTACAATTTAAAATTACAAGTGTTTCCAAGAACAACAGAAGTTAGCAAGAACATCCAAATATAGTTGTCGGAAAATGAGCGAAGTATACAAGTATTTCAAAGTCAAAGAATTTAAAGGAAAAACTGAAAATATGTGTTGTTTGAGTGGTAAAGTCAAATTATCAGCATTACAAGCACCACCACCAGAACTATTTGCTTATATGGTCGGAACGACACTGGAATCAAAGTAATTTCTTCACAATGTATGACTTCTTTCGGAACTCCATCAAAATATAAATTTTTGAAGGAAATTTTAGTCCAGTTTTTAAGGTTCAAGGGAAAATTTATCACTGAATTAGTGACCCATTATTGTTACCAAATAAAGAACCAAAATTCTATCAAGTATACTTTGTTGGTAATGAAGATATTTAAACAGATCAGCATTGCATTATTTTCAGAGACTACAGCGGGAAATTGTTCAAGACTTACAACCTTTACTCCATAACCATAGTCAATTAATAAAGGTGTTTCATACTTATTTAAAACGAACGGTTGCAGACAATTATAAGATCGTTATTTGTGCTGATAAAATACCAATCGGTGAGAATGATCAAAGGTTTAATACACCTGGAGTGCATGAAATTGCAGTAGTAATTATCAATAATGAATATAGTCATAGTGATATCATTATTCAACGTCGAAGCAATCAACTGAAACGAATTTCCGAAATACATCGCAGTTACTATGCGCTACAGTATCCGCTAATATTTTGGCAAGGTAAAAACGGTTATAACTTCAATATCCAACAAGTCAATCTAAGTACAGTTATCACTACTAACAAAAAGTAACAGCTATACAATTCTATGCTTACCGAAGTATGATTAAAAATGGTGATTATAATCACATTCTTAATTGTCGACAATTATTCCGGTAATTCATGATTGATATGTATGCTAAAATTGAGGCAAAAAGATTGCAATTTATTCGTCATAATCAACGTAAGCTGTGTTCAGAAGAATATATCAATTTATGAGATGCAATAATGAATTATGAAAACGTCGATAACGTCGGAAAATTGAATATCTTACAATCTACATTTACTGGAAGTCCACGTCATAGGCATGAATATGGTCAGGATGCAATGACCTACGTTAGAAAACACGGTCGACCATATTTATTTATAACATTTATATATAACTCTTCTTGGCTGGAAATCAAAGAAGAATTACATCATGAACCGGCGGTTTTTATTCGACATTATATCATTGTTCGAGTTTTCCGTCAAAAAAAATTAAATTTGTCGATATCATAGATAAAAATCAAATATTCGGCACTGTCATCTGCTGGATGTATTAGATTGAATAGCTGAAACAAGAACTGCAGCATTCTTGCATTTGGTTTAGAAACAAAATTCAACCGGTGCAAATAGACATCAAAGGAAAATTTCCGAATCCTGAAGAATATTCACGATATAATAGTGAATAATATGATTCATGGTCCTTATGGCGAATTAAATAGAAATGCATCAAAGATAACAAATTTAGTAACGTTATCCAAAACTATTGCGAAACGAAACAATAACAAGCGAAGGTTTATATCCAAAGTACAGACGTCGGTCATTAGAACAAGGCGAATTTCCGGCAAAAATTAAAATACAAGGAAATGAATAAATTGAGGTTAACAATTACTGGGTAGTGAAGTACAAATCACTTCTGTCTAAAATATTCAAAGCCCATATAAATATCGAATACGGTAGTTCAGTTAAATCCATCAAATACGTATGCAAGTATATAAAAATGGATGGTGATATGACTGTCTTTACAATGACTAAAGAAAATGAGCACGATGAAATAGTACAGTATCAAATAGGTCGTTATATTAATACCAATGAAGCATTTGGGTTAATTTTGAGTTTCCTCATATATGATTAAGATCTGGCAGTTGTTCATTTATTTGTCCGCTTAGAAAATGGACAACGCGTGTTCTTCACTAGAGAAACAGCAGAACAAGCTGCGATGGATTCACCAACACGAACAACTGTTACAGTTGTTCGTGCAGGTGGTTCCAGCTTTTTTTTAAGCTATGCGAAGAAGATCCCTTTACAAAGATTTTTTTATTCTATATTTTTTTTATTCAGAAGTACCAAGCTACTATACATGAAACAATTTCATCGACGAATACGAGGAACGCCAGTGCAAAGACATTACGGAGCATTTAAAAGTAACGTGACAGGGCTAGTGTATACGGTGTATCCAAAAAATACTGAATCTTTCTATTTGCGTCTATTGCTTTATTACTATATTCGTAGCCCAACATGTTTTGAAGACTTAAAAACTATCGATAATTATATTTGTGAAACATATAGAGAGACATGTCAACGATTAGGTCTATTAGAAAACGACAATCACTGGGAATTAGCTATGAACGAAGCAGTACATATGGCAACAGTAAATCAAATTCGTGAACTATTGGCAATTATATTAACTACATGTAATTCATCATAAAC
This sequence comes from Druceiella hillmani, assembly GCA_039881145.1. Lineage (NCBI taxonomy): Eukaryota > Metazoa > Arthropoda > Insecta > Lepidoptera > Hepialidae > Druceiella > Druceiella hillmani. The sequence goes on from JAYKKI010000070.1 coordinate 1,162,628, forward strand.
TGACTATGGCTGAAATATTGAGAAAGTATGAGCCACGACATTCTGGCTGAACTACGTTAACAATACCCGGACTTGGAAACCAATTTTAATGAGAAAAGTTTTAAATTCTGATCTTAAATTAAACTATTATATTGATGGAAAATAGATGTTCGGAGATATTCAATTACACACTAATACAACTGGGTGTTCGACCAACTTAACGAAGGGAATTTGAGGCTATAAACGGTGAGCAGAGCTATTTCCAACACAACAAACCCTTATTAAATCAGAATCAAAAACAGGTATATGATATGATAATGGTTTTTTTATAAAAACAATAAGAAGGTTTAATATTTCTGGATGCACCTGACGGTACTGCGACGACATTTTTAATTAATTTGATTCTAGCTGAAATTCGTATAAACGAAGATGTAGTACTCGCCCTGGCGTCATCGGGAATAGCGGTTACACTTATGGATGGCAGACGAACAGCACATTCTGCATTAAAATTACCGTTATATGTAGCTGATCATGAATTACCAGCATATGATATGACAAAATCATCAGATCCTGGAAAAATATTCAAACAGTATAAGGCCATTATATGGGACGAAAGCACAATGGCCCATAAAAAGTCTTTGAAAGCATTGAATAGAATACTTTAGGATCTACAAAATAGCACGAGTTTAATGGGAGGTGTATTGCTAATATTGTGAGGCGATTTTCGTCAAATGCTGCTTGTCATTTCAAAATCGACACCAGCGGATGAAATTAATGCTTACTCAAAAAAGTCGGTCATATGGCAACAAGTAACAATAATTTAATTAGTAATAAGTGAGAGAGCACAAATTTCAAGAGATGAAAAAGCACAAGAATTTTTTGAAAAACTATTCCAAATAGGAGAAGGCACCTATCCAATATATGGAAATTCTGGCTAAAACGTACTGACAAATGAATTGTGCAACTTTGGTGAAGCACCTGCACAACTCATACCCAAAATATATCCGAATATCGTTCAAAATTATATCAATTCAGAATGGTTATGGGAGCGAGTTATTATAGCGACGAAAAAAGAAATTATTTACGACGTCAAGAGGACTATCCAAGAGATGATTACGAGCGAAGAGAAAACTTACATTTCGATAGATGCAATGATAGACGAAGATGAGAGTGTCAACTTTCCTACTGAGTTTTTAAAATTACTGAATATTTCAGGAATGTAATGGCGCATTGCCTCAAATTGAAAGTTTGCTCACCAATTATTTTGACGCGGAATTTATATTCACCAAAATTGTGTAATGGTACAAGACAAACAATTACAGAATCACATCATTGATGCTAGTATAATGACTGGTAAAGGAGAAGTGCCGACGGTATTTATACCACGAATACCTTTAATATCAACTGGATCTTCACTTTTAAGCATATATAATTCCCAGTAAAGTTGGGTTACAGCATGACCACAAACAAAGCACAGGGTCGAACATTCCAATATTGTAGTGTTAAAGAAAACACGCTCTTTACACGGCAAATTGTATGTTGTGTGTTCGCGAGTTGGATCACCTCAAAATTTGTCCATTTACTGCCCAGACCATAAAACTCTAAATACCGTGTATAAATAAGCATTATGAGTAAAAATTAATAAAACATAACTGTTTACAAAAATGTAAATATATTACGTATATATAAGCATTAAGCATGTAATGTGAGAAATATTTCAATTTAACTTTATGTGAAAAGTGTAAATCCTAATATATACAATAAAACATAATTTTTTTATAGAAATATATATTTTTAATTCCAACCTGTGTTTCAATTTAAATAATTAATTAATTGCGTGTATTATACATATATATATATATATATATATATATATATATATATATATATATGTATATATATATATATATATATATATATTTATATGTATATATATATATATATATATATATACATATATATATATATTTACTGGAAACAATACGCTTTATACGAAGCATTCATTTTATTTTTGATTCATAAAATTGCAACGATAAATAAATAAAACAAGCAGTTAAATATTTCGCATTCCTTCTATATTTTTCTGTTTCTCTATATTTAAATAGGTTAAAAATTGAAATTAACGAACTGGATATTACGAGTATGTGAAACCTTATTCAATTAAATAAACAATTTAAATATAAAATTTATTATTTTTTTCATAATAGGACTGTTATTCAACCCTGATATTGTAGGGATAGGAGCGCTAAAGTGCTGCTGACAACATAGGCTCTGTGTTTGTCTTTAAGTTTAAAAATAATAAATCTGCAAAGTACTATTAAAAACTATACAAAAATATGTCTGTGGAACAAGAAACATTGTATTAAATTGAAATATAAACAAAAACTGGTGAAATAGTGTTGAAAATAGAACAATAAAAGTATAACGTCAATTGTCTTTTTCTGTTGAATTTGTCATTCTTGTGCTGTAAAAACAGTGAACCCTGATTACTGCGACCATTATTTCGCAAAGTCGAAAGGAATCAATACCGTGAGTAAAATCCGGAAAAAATGTAATCGGTATAACTTAAAAATCAGTATAAAAATAAATTTGCCAAGTCGCGATTTAATCAACAATAATATCAGCGCCATCTAGGGGCGAATGGTGATACTACTACTAAAACTGGGATACCAAGATCGCAACCGCAAAAGTCGTTACTGTACTACCCTGTCTGATAATTCAACACACTAACAGAAGGCAATAAAAAATCAATACAATATACAATAAAAAGATATAACAGATATAGAAAAAATATGCAAGAACAAACAAATGAGATAAGAGACATGAAACAAATAATACCAAAACAAATAAACGGTAACATATATGAAAAATTCATTAATTTTTAATCCAAATCCACTACACTAGGTACACTAGGTATAGGACAACTAAACAGGTTATCCGGGAGGAAAAATATTATTTTCTTTGGACTAGAAGAAAGTGAATGAAATTTCTTCCAACTGTAAGCTAACATAAGAATAACGATTACTATAATTAAAATAAATTTTAATTAAAGATTAGCACAGCAACTTTCAAAAGAACTAAACAAAGGGAAACACTCATATCTCAAATATAACAAATTGGTAATATTTTCGAAAAGTACATAAGATGACATATATCAAAAGTATAACAAAAATAATAGAAACTCAAATAATAGGAACGTATCAGAAACGCCTGAAGACTTAAATGCCTTTCTGTTATAAGTGGGTCAAAATAAGCTTACTGTAATCAATATCGTAATTAAAAATAAATATGGACACAGCTCTCACCGAGAAAAACAAAAGCCAGCTAGATTATATTCTATCTAATGTAAAAAAACGCCAGAAAAAAAATAAAACTTTACATATTTTTTTATATTTTTTTTAATGATAATAAATATATTACTATAAACCGAAAGAAATATCATTCTCCAACTATTGCCGAAAACTTCCCTGCCACTAGCTCTACTCTGCTGCAAAATAATATCTGACGAAGTACTGAAATTTCTCTACTATGTCTACCATCAGCTGGTCATCGTGGGGATGAAAGACCTAAGCCCTCCACTTTTCACATTATATTTGTACATATAATTGAAGAACCTACTGTCGAATTCCCGTCTGATAGAATTTAAAGAGGCTGTTTCTAAGATAAAATATGATATACTTGGACTTGCAGAAATAAGAAAAACGAGATATTGCAAATTTGAGGACAATGAAAATATATTGTGTCACTGTGGCGTAAAAAAAGGTCTTTATGGTGTTGGATTGTTAATAGCAAAGCACTTGAAAGCTAATTTAGAAAGCTTTGTAGCAATCTTTGTGTGCTATCCAACTTCAAATATTAAATTTGAAGTGGGGTAGCACAGATTTCTTTATCATTCAAATATATGCACCTACTAGCAATACCAACGACGACAAAATAAAAACATCCCATGATCAACTCCAAGAAGCTCTAGATATAAGCAAAAACAATAATAATACTGATAGGAGACTTTAACCTATATATCGGCCAGTCAAAATCTAAAGAAAATTATATATAGTATACCGCTTTGGAAAAGAGGAGAAAAACTAATACAATTTAAACTTCAAAATAAGCTTACTGTAATCAACAACATATTTAAAAATAAATGTGGACACGGCTCTCACCAAAAAAAAGCCAGCTATATTATATTCTATCTAATGTAAAAATAAGTTTATTTAATATTGAAATTAACCAGCTCAATTTTCCTAGTGACCACCAACTTGTGAAAAGTACTTCCCAGTTAACAAGATGTAAGAAAAGCAGAACCAAATACGATCGTAACTACACCACACTGAAAAAAAGACAAGTAGTACAACAGTTCTTAAAAAATATAATCTACAACTTAGGATCTTCTGATATCACAAAGCACAAAAAATATTAAGCGCTACTATACAAAACTAAAGAAAATTCTTACTGCAGGGCTAAACTCAACTACAAGGCTTAAAAATCAAGAACAAATTAAAATCTCACAAGATACAAAAATACTTTTACACAGAAGAAACGTCTTAAAACATAAAAAGCCTCTATCAAACGAAAACCAACAGGAACTCAGTAATCTGTTCAAAAATATTCATAAAAAATTTAAGAAAGAATATAAACATCACAGGCTATAGACCATAGAGAACCATCTAACAACTAGACGAAGTTTAAAATAGGATGTTCTATAAAAACTGAACTCTGTTAAAACATCAATTTCTAAATTAAAGGAACCATGTGGAAAAAAGTTTTCTCATAATAAAGGCAATGACAATTACAATAACTTTTTACAAAAATTTTTATTTCGAGCAAGAAAACCCTAACCAACGTTTTTATTGTAAAACCTGCAGATATATCAATGCTAAAAACTTTATCAAGATTTTCCATTTCGGAGATCATTAAAAAGAGAGAGGCCTTCAAGTACGGAAAAAGTAGTGATCCAGACAAAATACCCAACGAAATAACCAAAGTAGGAAGATCTCTGTTAGCGTTACCCCTGATAACCCTATTTAACACAATTTTAGATCAATGAAATAAGCCAAAAGAATAGGCTGAATCAAATATAATTTTATTATATAAAAAGGAGATCCTGCCAATATAGTTATTTATCGACCTGTATTTATAATATTTGCCTCATATCTGGAAGGACGTATCTCTACTTTCATAGAAACATATTGAAAAAGTGGTTGTTGTTTTAGTTTATTACTGTCTAATTACACATTGAAATCAAACATAGAAATTAAACAAAAAGTAAAAGGATATGTTGAATGGTAAAACTTCAAGTGAAAGAAGATAAGTATGACGTATCACAGAACTTCATCATTGATTAATTAGATTAAACTTTATTTATAATGTCTTTTTGAATGTATTATCATGAGCCCATAATGTATGAATGGAATAAATGTGGTTTGTAAGGATCTAACCGACCATTGAGTATCGAAACAAGCGTAAAATATAAAACGGCATAATTTTTCAGTTTTTTAAAATCTATGGTTGAAAAATGAAGCGATCTTTCCGGGAACTCAGACATTCATTCGATCCTGCGCCTAGGCCTTTAATTTACGATTTTTTTCAATAATTGAAAACTTATGTAACGAATTCAACTTCTGTTGGTACATTTTAACCCTTGTTCGACGTGAAATCCTTTACGATGCCCACTCAAATTTGTGCGTTTTTTTAAGACTTTGTAAACGTTTACATCCGTATTTCACCACAAAATTTATACTTAACTTTTAATTATTGCGTTGGACAGATATTTTTGCGAGCGACAGGGTACACCCATAGTGTGTAAGTGCCCGGCGCTAACTGAAAACGATATTTTAAAACTGAAAAAGATATTTTAATTAATTCACATCTCTGTCTGTGTTTTACTTATGCAGGTGAGAGGCCGCGGTAAGAGTGATTTTCGCTTGTGGATGATACGCGGTTATTTTAAAATACTAGTATAAGTATAAAATCTTTTATTTACCAAAGGAAAGTTAGTTATATTTCGAAAAAAAATTGTTTTCTCCATTATATGATTTAGATGCCGATTCTTAATCGCTCCTTAAAATTTGGTCACATAGCAAAATATACCATTATAAACACATTGTTACTTTTTTATTCGAATTTGAGACTTATCCTCATTTTATTCAGGCTTTTAGAAGTTAAAGTAAAACTTTTACGACGGTATTTTGTAGTTAAATAATAAATAAAGACAATGTGATGGACGTAGTGTGACAAGTTAGACATTAGTTCATGGAACTTTTTGGTATATAGGGAAAATAATTTATTCTCAGTAAGCATATTTTAATCTTAAAAGACTTTATATTTAGAATCCCAGTTTTAGTTGAACTACCAAAAACTTGTAGATACTCAATATGATATACTTTTCTTGAACCACGCCTTCGTATGGATATCTGTAATACAATATTTTATGACAGGAATAAGTTTTACATTTTGAATTTTTAATTGACTTTTTAAACTTACCTCAACTAACGGTATACCAGGGAATAACTAATACTATTAAATTGTAGTTTCTGTTTTTATAATCATTTTCCTTTTACCATAACTTAGAGCGGAAATATTGTTCAAAGTAAATCAAAATATTAAATATTATATATAGAACAAAGATAATATTTTTATATATATAAAATTTCACGGAAAACTAAAAAAAATGTGAAGCTGTAACAGATAGATGCACTTGACATATTTGATTCATTTTTAGTGTTTTTTTTTACTACAAAACTCCAAAAATTTGTTATTTGTTGGTAGTTAGTAAGAAAGTTTTACATTATTTTGATAAGTCTTCTATGTTCATGTTTATTGGTGGTTTTGATTTTTGAAATGCAAACATTTATAAATATATTGACATTCTTACAGTATTTTATTAATGTGAAAATTAGTATTACTTGACCAATTAGTTTGGCCTTAAGATCATTGTATTTGAATTTTAATTATGGCAATTTGTGACTTTTGTTTAACCTAAATTATTTTCATATATTCGCACTATTTTAAAGTAATTTAGGTTACCGTAAATCGAAAAAATCTCTGCAATCAAATGTATGTAAATTTATCAACTAAGTTTTATACTGAAATGGGAGGGATTTTTAGGGTGGTTAGAAAAATAAATCTTGAAAAAAAAACATAAAACTAATACAATTCATTTTAAAATATCTAGTACGATGCTAATAAATTATTATGTCAGTATTTATCGTACACGAGAAATTCTTGACCACAAAAAGTTGTGAATAAAATTAATTATATTAAATAATATAATTATAAAATATAATTTTATACCCTAACACAAAAAAAGGGAAAGAGTTTTTTGAGAATTTTGACGATAAAACGAATTTATGAATTTTTAAAATAAAGGAGGACTTAATTTAGGTTATCGTAAATCGAAAAAATCTCTGCAATGAAATTTATGTAAATTTATCAAATAAGTTAGAGGGACAAATATGTGTTGAGAGTATATGTTTGTAGTTATAAATAATAATAAATTTAAGTTATTTTATTCCATATTTTATTTACGCGTAAATAATTACCACCATAAATATATTAAATTTCACATATAAACCTTCAATATTCCCCAAATATTTTTCTTACCTAACTATGAAATTAAGACTAATGCCAGGATATTGCACATATCATAAACGATACATAGGATCCAATTACCAATTTCATACAACTGTACTATTAATATCTACCAGAAACTTTGAAAATTATACATTTTTATAAACACTGATAGTATAGGCTTGTAGCAGCAAACAGGGAACGATATAATATGGCTATCATAAATGAAATTGCATTCCATTGTTATTTAAAATTAAAGAATGCAAAAATAAGTATCCTTCTTTGCATTCAAATATATTAGCTACCAGAGCTTACTAGCCGTGTAAAATGCTGCAAGACCCCATGTCGCTTTACGATGTTGATTCATATAATTTTCCAATTTTTAATGTCGATATTTTTCTTAACCAGACATTGTCTGATTATTGCCGATAAGTTTTCGATTAATACAATGGCAGTTAAATTAAAAGAAACCGTAATATTTATTAACATTAACAAACAAAGTTGAGATCTTACATAACAGGCTATAAAGTGAGTGGAGTTGGATTGAATTTGGTTGAGATTATAAACCTTTCTTTAAATAAACTTAGTACTTGAGACACATTCAGTTCAATTTCATAATGGTCAAGGTAGTGGAAAAGTCTCTTACACAGAGCTGTGAGATGCTGCTAGTAACATTATGTCATTACATTTTCAAAAAATAGTGAGGACATTTTTAATATAACAAAAGAAAAAGAAAATAAATTTAAGCATTCCTAAGAGTCTTTAAAAACATGTGATCATTGTCTTTAATGTCTCTTTTCACAACATTCAAGGACTGATTTAGTAATTATTTTAAAAATATCCGACAGTTATGTTTATTTCATTCTAAACAGTAGGATACTTCTGCAGGATGAGTCGTCTATTAGAAGACTATATTGACTGAAATTTAAATTTTAAAGAAATCATCACTTCAAAACTGGACCCAATTTTCAAAATCGTGTCAGTTTTTTTGACTCATCTTATAAACGAATGCAATGGTGGACGCTAGATGGTCGGTGCTGATGGGTGACTTTTTTTTAAATATATTATTACAGCTCTTTGCTAATTTGTATCTAAGCTAACACTTCTTTGGTTTTTGAGAAAAGTTAAAATTTATATTTATTATTTTGATTTACTTTGAAAATTATTTCCGCTCTAAGCTACGTTAAAAAGGAAACGATTATATAAACAGAAACTACAATTTGATAGTATTAGTTATTCCCTGGTATACCGTTAGTTGAGTTAAGTTTAAAAAGGTCAATAAAGAATTCAAAATAAAAACTTATTCCTGTCATAAAATATTGTATTACAGATATCCATACGAAGGCGTGGTTCAAGAAAAGTATATCATATTGAGTATCTACAAGTTTTTGGCAGTTAAGCTAAAACTAGGATATTAAGTATAATCTTTCAAGAGAAAAATATGCTTACTGAGAATAAATTATTTTCCCTACATACCAAAAAGTTCCATGAACTAATGTTTATCTTGTTACACTACATCCATCACATTGTCTTTATTTATTATTTAACTACAAAATACCGTCGTAAAAGTTTAACTTTACTTTTAACCTTTAAAAGCTTGAATAAAATGAGAATAAGTCTTAAATTCGAATAAAAAATAACAATATGTTCATAAAGGTCTATTTTGGTATATGACCAAATTTTAAGGCGCGATTAAGAATCGGCATCTAAATCATATAATGGAGAAAGCAAATTTTTTTCGAGTTATAACTAACTTTCCTTTGGTAAACAAAATATTTTATACTCATACTAATATTTTAAACTAGCCGCGCATCATCCACAAGCGAAAATCACTCTCTTACCGCGGCATCTCACCTGCATAAGTAAAACACTGGAGACGGAGACTTAAATTAATTAAAATATTTTTTCAGTTATAAAATATCGTTTTTAGTTAGCGCTGGGCACTTACCTTATGGGTGTACCCTGTCGCTAGCAAAAAATGTCTGTTCAACGCAATAAATAAAAGTTAAGTAAAAATTTTGTTGTGAAATACGGGTTGAACGGTGAACGTTTACAAAGTCTTAGAAAAACACACAAATTTAAGTGGTGCATCGTAATGGATTTCACGTCACACAAGGATTAAAATGTACAAACAGAAATTGAATTCGTTACGTAAGTTTTCAATTATTGTAAAAAAATCGCGATCGTAAATTCAAGGCCAAGGCGCTGAATCGAACGAATGCCTGAGTTCCTGGAAAGATCGCTTTGATAATGTGAGCATCATTTCCACATATTTTTAAAAACCAATAGAATGCTTATTTTTTTTTATTCTCCATCAATGTAGAACGAACACAATTGTTTTTAATTAAATTTCAGGTCTAAAATATCGTTTTCAATTTCGATCACTGATCGAGAAATATTTTGGTATACCAAAATTAATTATCTTCAACAAAATATGGAGTTTCAATTTTAGAATTACACTTTGTAAAATTAATCGTGAATCAAAGGCTCTAAACCATAAATTTTAATATTTTAATAAATCTTTCGTCAAATCAACCTATCAAGAAAAATAGTATCCGAGACAAAAATAAGGATACTCAAAATTTAGTAGAGGTTTCATTAAACTGTTTGAAATACAGCTTTTGCTACTGCAAATTGTGACGGAATGGCCTGATTAATATTTGACACGAAATGTAATGTATACGTAACGGTCTAGGTTGTTGATATGTAGTTCGTTAAGGTTTAGTTCAATTCCTGACTGAATATATTTGTTATTATTTATGATAATAATTTCAAAGGGTCATCAATATTATCAACTTTATATTAACTCAACTTCTAGCGTAAATTTTATTTAAAAATAAAAGAATAATACTAAATTATATTTACATATTTTCTCAGTTATAAAGGTAATTTTTCTCTTCACTTAAACAATTAAACTTGGATAATTGTTGAGTAAATTTTGTTATAAAACAATAAATTACTAAATGCGAATTTTTAACAACATCCAAAAATTTTAAAAACTTTTATAAAGTGAACAGAGAATCTTTGATCGTTTTATTTAATAGCGTGAAAAATTATACAGCCATATATAATCAAAGCACCAAATAAATAGGAATTACTAAGTATATAACTTACGATATGTCTCATTTGATTACGAACTTATTAATATTTATAAATTAAAAAGAGAAAATAATAAAAGGATTAAAATCTTTTTTATTTGGTTTGGTTTTCTTGTCACTGTACTGATATATTAATGTTTCTTTTTCATAATTTTTAAAATATTTCTATACATGAGAGTTAAATATAAATTGAAATAATCGTCTCTAAAAATTGAGATTTTGAAAAATATAGATTTAAAAATGTTCATCCTGGTAACACTTGAAGAATGGCCGGATTAAATAACATTCGAAACACATACTTTTGGTCAGGGGCGGATCATTAGACTACTTAAAATGAAAGATGTGATTAATCATTTCAAGAACACAACAATTTTAGAAGCACAGCGTGAGAATGCCATTGGAGTGATTAAAAGTCATAAAAGGACGATTGTTATGAGTCAAGTGAAGTATGTGTTTGAGAAACTGTATGCGACTGGGGAAAACACCTCGTATTGTATTGTTTGTTAACGTAGACACGTTTTATACGTAGGTGTTTATTTGTATATCGCTTTGTTATTCCATTATCTATACTAAACACAAAAAGCGTAATATTTCCATGAGTTATTTTATTTAAAATGAATGGATTTAATATAAAAGACATTAAAATTTACTTAGGAAGACGTAAGTTAGATTAAGAAAACTATAAAAATAAAATTTGTTTTAGAATTTTGAAAACTTTCTGGAGCTGAAAAATATAATGAATGCTCAAGTGGTGAAAGCTTTTAGTTTGTTAAGTAATTGTTCTCAAAGATCGAAATAGTCTATTAAAATTTCTTCACATCTCCATAGTCTATTAAAAATTATAACAACGTATCAACTTGTGGTGCACACTTTTTTTAAATTTCTATTGGATAAGTACCGGATACATCAAAGAATCTATCGAAAATTTATATCAACGTACTATCACTGCTATTATGCACATAAATAATTTAAAATGGTAGGAATGAAAAGACTAAGGAAGTTAAAAAGGATTAATTTATGAAAAGTCTATTCGATACTTTGCACACAATTGGTAGTTGCCAGAAATACAACATTTTAGAAATACAACATTAACTATCATGCATTCAGTCGTCAAACACTCAATTTTAAATTCCACAAAACGTTTTATTCCAGGCAACAGTAACTTCTCCAACTGAGAAACGTCCGTTTGCCAATATCAAATGAGGGTTATTTGTCAATATATTTAGTGTTTTTTTACGGACTGGCACTGTTTTATAAACGACGGTACGACCCCGGGTTATCTCACTACGAAAACCTAAAAAAAATTACGACCAAAATGTAAATATTGATTAACGAAGTCGACTGATTAATCGCGTTCTCTTGTTTATTGGATGACGGATTGTGGGTCAATCGGGTCCATCACCAATAAATTAGTAACAAATGTATTCAACAATAATTCGTATTTCCGTATACTTCAATAAAACCTTACAAAATTAAGAGTAATTTAATAATAAAAGTTAACATAAAAATAATTCTAATAAAACCGGATCAACTCTCAAATAGGAAACACGTGTATCCTATTTGAGAGTTATTCGTATAAGCGGTCAAAAGATTCATTTCCATCGAACTGTGTCGAAGGATGTACAGTTGTGATTAATATTTGATCAAAGTTTTGGTAACAAATTATTCACACTTGTTTATGTTGTTCAATTGAACAGACACTGTGGACCGGACGGATTTTGAAGTTCCGATTGGTCAAACACACCGAGACTAAGATGTTCAAACGTGGAAATTTAATGAACTGTGAATTTAAACACGTAACTATAAACTAGCATGCCTACTCACTTATTATATATATATATATATATATATATATATATATATATACATATATATTTATAAAAAGTTGTGTTGGAATACAGGACGTATAGTATCATAATTTCTCCATTTATTTTGAAACATTTACATCGTCTAAAAAAGAATTATGCAAAAGTATACAAGAATTGAGAAATATTATGAAAATTTAGCCATAAAAACATATGGTTTCCAACGTACGTATCAATGTATATTTCCCTCTATTTATCTAAATATTTTACAATTTCACATGTAAAAAATGCCGACTTTAACTTATATGTAATAGAATAATATGTAATTTCCTTATTGTGATATGATATGACATGATATGACATGACATGATATGATATGACATGATATGATATGACATGACATGACATGATATAATATGTTATGATATGGTATGATATGTGGCGTGGCGTGGCGTGGCGTGGCCATTGCGTATACCCATACAATTATTGCGTATACCCGATTAAATATTTATCGTATTTAAGTAGAAAATTATGTGGCGTAAGGTGATGTGGTGTGGTATGGTATGGCAGTAATAATCCAGAACAAATGCTATTTTTTATTAAAATTATTCAGATTGATTCGATTTGATTCGGAATTAGCTGAAACAACAAGGAAGCAAACGTACGAATTTTTGAATATATATTAGCCGTGATAAATGTGTATAGCTTCAAGATTCTAATTAATTTTTTTTGGTTGTTGCTGTATTTACTTTAATTGAATACTCAAATTCTACCTGTACAAAACGTATTTGCCTCTTCGCCATTTATTAAATTATCCCAAATTTTAGAGAAAACTTAAACTTACTTGTATCATTTTGTGCGTCGTCACGAAATGTATTATTTAGTAAACATACATAAGGAATACACAACTAATATAACTTTAACATTTACACTCTTAATTTTTAAAGTTTTGGATATAAATGGATTTATTATAATTTTTCCCCCTCTGCTTCTCATTTTATCTTCATTTCTTTATGTATCTAGTATATTAACAAAATTAAAAACGTTTAAGTTATGTCCTAATTTTAATTTAGTACTCGGCGTGACCTGGCTGTATCGTCAAATGATATTGCTTAGTATATACTATTATACGCTATATACTATAATATTATCAATGATTTTTAATAATATTTGGCAAACAAACTAGTCAGTCTTTGGTGATCAACGTATTGTAATTTTAAAATCAATTGGTCTTTGGTTTGGGTTAAAAAAAGTTTTAGCGTATTATCAATTAACCATTACGAAATATTGCAGGCCGGATTTATGGGAAAGTTTTCTGCCGTAGTGATCCATACTTTTCAATGGGATTTGCTTAATATGGTGGTACAAAATTTGCTAGCTCCTAATAATCTGAACACATTCTGAAGATTCAATAATGGAAAATTATTTCTACCAAAACTAAAAATGTTCCAACTTCATCAACCGAACTGATCAAAAGTAAGTTATACATTTATTTAAAAATACTGACAAATAATTTTCCTTCTGCTATGACTACTAACAAATAAAAAAAATTCAAATACGTATTATGACACACAACGATAAAATTAGTTAGCAGGAAATTAGAGAAAACAATAATTGTTAAAAACATCATGAATCTTAGAAGAAAATAATAATATTGAACGTTGAAATACGACACAAATAGATCTAACGAGTAATAAAAAGACGGAAAGGAAGAACCGTATAGCTCAGTAATGTACATAAATGTGAAGATAAGGCTCATGGGATGTGGTATGGCTGCACACTCTTCAAACAATGTGAGTAAACATGAGATTTTAGAGAAATACCTAAAAATTCCTATTACTTATTATTGATATTACATATTAAATTTCTAAGCATTTCCTATTGCATTTCAGCAAAAAATGATTAGGAAGTTTATTCAAAATATCAAGAAATTACAATTCCGCCATGACATTTGATAGCGCAAAATATGGTAAATTTACTTGGCTAGAAAAGCCCACACCGATAATATTACTATTTTCAATTTCTTTTTCACTTTCCAAAAGATAAACTTCACGGACAGTTGCCCCTCTCAAAAACTTATCTGAAAATATTAGTCAGCTTTACAAAGAGTACGGTTTAGTAAAACAATGGTCCCTCCCAAAGTTCACTTCAAAATAGTAAAACGGTTAAATTCATTAATTCCTTTCTTAATGGAAGACTAACGCGATGATTCTTGTTTCATTTCCTTCGGCTGGTTTTTTAGAAAACTTTCTTATTTTATTTATTCATATCGCTGACATTCCGAGAGAAGTGAAAAGTGTTTTTTGTTTATGCGTGATTGCGTTTCTTGTTTATTTAATGTGCCTAATGAAGATTGATTTTTTTTGGCAGGAAAGGTAGCGTAAGGACACAGGAACTATGAAAAGAGATAATAAACCAGATTATTTATTACAGAATTTATTGTATTTTTTAGGAAACCAACATATTCCCGAATCATTGAACGTAATTTGCAAAATTAAAAATTCTTTAACCATGTAGGAAAAAAAATATTTATGGTATTTAAGTAGAAAATTATTTTTGAAAAACTCATTTTTACTAAATATGTACTATATTTTTATTATATAAATTTGTTCTATACAATAAGATATTTTATAAAAAATCGTTTTTTTAATAAAAGCCGAAAGTTAAAGTGGTTGAAAATAATACAATTTTATTTAACAAAAATTAAAGTTTTTGCATATAGAATCTAAAATAAAGTATATTTCAGCAATCCACACCTTTAATAGGCTGTAAAGCTCTTGTCTATCATATCAAGTCGAAATATAATATTGGACGGTTACGTCACCGCATAAGCATAAATCAAGGTTGTCATTTCACAGGTCGAATTGCTGGGTAGATTTGAACCTTTAATGTCAATATTTTACTGTAATAAAGAAATATTTTCAGGTTTGAACAAAGTTCAATTAATAAAACTCTTTTTGGATATAAATCAAATATTCACATTAATGCGTTTATACACCAACTGACCATAAATGTAAACCGTAAAATAATAATCATCTAGAGTAATCATAAGTACATTTTTTGCAAAATACTGCAATAAGGAACAAAGTATAGTAATGTATATTTCGGTTAGTATTACGTTAATAAGGTAGTTAATTAAATTATAATCTTTATAACGAACGAAAGCAATAGTAAAAGAGAATTAGTAAAAGAGACAGGAAAAGGTTTTTAAATAGAACACTTGCCTGAGTGTATTAGTGGCTTTGTAATGTAACTAGAGATAATAGTTTAATCCAGATTTAGGCTATAACATTTAATTCTAATACAATTAAAAAACTTTCATATCCATTTCCAACCCACGGGTTCGAAGTAAAACTACTTTGTTCCGAATAATTTGTTTATAACCATTTTTAAATATGAATATATTTGTTTTGAACCTAATACAAAATACTGCTTACTCTCAATATTATATGATTTGAAGTTCACTCGTGCAGTTTTGTAATTAAATATGATATTTATATATGATAAACTTTTAGACTTACATTAGTTAAAAACTATTTTTCAAATTATTAAAACAACAAAAAATTGCCCAATAGATGGCTTCGAGATAGCGTCATTTTGTGAAATATTATGGAAATACTTCTTAGCGTTTCATCTTAAATACGAAAGAAAAAAGTATTAAACCCGGTCTTCTCTTGTTTATGTACAGGAAAGAATCTAAAGGTTTTCTGTGGTTTTCGTAATTTTTCTTAGATTGTGATTTTGAATAACATTATGTTGTACGTAGTGTATAATATGCATGACGTTTATGCAATTTAAACCAGCATGAATCGATAATCATTTTCTTTACTAAGATCTGCCTATGCTATTGAAACTTAAATATTTAAACAAATAGTTAAAGTATTTCCCAGAAATAGAATGGTCCATATTCCATCATTACATTTGCCTATTTAATTATATATACATCTTTAAACGATTCTTTGACCCTCTATCTCTGTTAAAAGCATTGTTCTATACACGAATACGAGAAAATGTTCATATGAATATGGAAATGTTCATAGTATATGTGTAGCTTTACAAGAGCCAATTTTGGTTCATTTTCTGAGTATATCTGTCTATTCAGTATAACGCTATTAACGAAAATTATACGACCTTCGTTTGTAACGTTCCAAAATAACACATTTACCTACATATTTGGGAGTATAAGTAACGTGTAGTCGGGTTCAACGAGATTGATTACATGACAGAACATTTTTGTGATTTTCGTCTTACCAAATTGAAGCCTCGTTTATTAAAATAATAATTTTGTATAAAATTTATTGGAATTTCCGTTAAACATTTTCTGATTCACTCATTCTTGACTCTTCAATATTTATTCTTCATTTCCTTTTTGTAAGAATCGTAAGTTCATAGTAGAGACTATTTATTTATTTTAAGTATAAATCTGTGTAGAAAAACATGAGTAATTACAATGAAAACGCCTTCTTAGTTTACAAAATGACCTTAACAAATTTTTCAGATTATTTTTCTTGAAAGTTTAACAAATTTTATGTTGGTGACAGTGCTATAGAAATGTCAGTATTAAATAAAAATTATAAAAAATACCAGAAGACTAACGCAAGATTCCTTTTATTACAGGTTAATGACAAATAACTTGATTTACAAAACGATACACAATGACGTTTACAAAACGATTCATCTAACATTGTCTTCCTTAATGACCAATCCCATTTTATTAGACAGTACGTTACAAACCAGGTCTATTAATAAATTTTGAAAATTTCAATCTGTAATGATTGGTCGCTGTAGATTTATTTCCCAAATATTCGACTAAACTTATCACAATTTACTTGGAATAATACAATTATTTCTTATTTTATAACTCGGGTCACTTCTCGAGAATCCTAGCTTGTAAAACTTGTAAGCGGATAAATGCTATCAATTGTAGAATTTTTAACCGTGACATTAAAGTGGCTTCAATTATCAGTAGTGAAATTAAAATTTCTCTTTTTCCATCACTTCTATTGCCATAACCTCATTATGCGGTACCTGGGTTTCACTGAAGATTCCCTAAATGCAGTCAAAATAGTGTTCATAATTTAAAAAGACGTGGTCATGTTTATGGTATTTTTGTAACAGCTAAATTTAATGGAAACCTATGAGCGACTTTATATTAAATTATTATGATAATATTAAGAATTCCATGGGGCGTATTCACACTGGCCAAAATAGACACGACACTAGTGGTTGTAAAAATATATGAAACCTTTGAATGCGCTTTTAAAGTAAACAGCGGTTTACAACTGCTGCCTTCATGGCTAAAATGTACAGGTGATACGTAATTAAATAAACTGTAGTAGTGTGTTGGTGCATGCGTAAGTGCGCAAGACGTAGTGTTTATAATTAAAAAATGCGATTTAAATAATATATTTTTATTAATTGAATAAGCATAGGGCGAGTCTGTTTGCCCAATAAAAAGGAAGGAAATAAAAAAAAATTAATAATGTCCAGAGAGGGGTTTTGAGAGAAAAACTTCTTTCATCAGTATAAATATGATGAAAGAAGTTTTTCTCCCAAAACCCCTCTCTGGACATTATTAATTTTTACGAAATTTGTACGAAATGAAAAGAGAAACACAAGTTTATTTAATGGCTCATTTATTTTTACTAGTCAAAATTATTTAATTTATTAGTAGTGTGCGACTAAGAAATTATATCCTTTCTGACTTCATGTCTCATTTTTTATTTATATTAGTATCAATGGTTTCGCTCCATTTGCTCGTTACAAAATAGTCAAATACTTTTTATATGTATGGGGACTACATGTTAGAATAAATTCTTCTCATAGTCCAGGACATTAGTATCAGTAATTGATGGGGGTTTTGTAAATTTAATAGTTTACTGCGTATTAATGGCGGAGTATCAGTTAGACTCAAAAGTAAAGAGGATTGTTTAATGAGTGGTGTTATATGGTGGGTACAAGTGGTTTTATAAATCGTTTAGATTTTTCGAAAGTTTGAATAGAGGATCGTTACTGTTAATTTTCCGTGCTATTCATCTAAGCTGTGTTAGTGTTAAACACAGATTGACAAATTTTATCAATCTTTAGGTTTTGCTGAACTTACGTTTCACATTACTTAATTTATGACGAATGCTGCATGAATTATTTCTTCTAAGTTATTTTAAATGCTGAAACCGGCATCATTTAAAGCTGTTATAAATATTTATGATGTTTATTTCATAGTTAACACGGCGAATAGATGAGTTGACACCAAATTATCTCTAGTGTTTACAAAATGAGTAATGAAAATATTACTTTCTGGACACATATTGGTACCTATAAAGTCTGAAGCTTGAACTAAAGCTGACTTTCTTCTTTAACTTCATAAATAACAAAAAATATAGAAAATACGTTGAGAAATTGAGCCTATAATGGAAGTAAAAAGTAAAAATTGTTCTTCATAACTATTTTCATTTTAAATTTAATTTTTTCCTTTTTCAGCCACGAGCAAACAAAATCCATGTATTTGACCCTGATACAAGTCTTCTTTACCACACGGTCAATATAAGAAACAATTACATAGCCTTAATGTGATTTTGGTTACAAATGCCTTATTATTGAAAATAATATCGGAATAAAATTAATAACGTCGCAGATATAACTTAATTGAAAATTTTTTTGCAGGTTATAAAAAATTATTTAGGGGCCTTTTTGGGTTACAATTTTAAAATGAGGGAAAATTTTAAAATTCTATCATTTCGTAACCAATTTTAAAATTCAATCTATCGTTTTAAGTACACGTGCAGGAAAATATGCCAATAGATATTTCGTATAATCTCTTCTAATTTTTCAACCATTGGTTTGGGAAATCTAAAAAATATGCTAGATTTCAATGTTTTAATAACATTTTAAAATACAATGGTCTCGGCTAACTTGTATTAATGATATCACAAGACAGGAACAAAACCGGAAGTATAATTTGCGCATGCGTTTTGTCGGTTTACAGGTAAATCAATGATTATTTACAAGATGAAATCTTTGTGTCAATCTACGCCTCACTCATACATGATGAACTATTTATATTTTTTATGTATAAAAAAAATTATTTCCACCTTGAAAATTTTGTGTACATATGATTGTGAATAAAACTAAAATTAGTAAGAAAAAATAATCAAATTACAATGATACCAACAGAAGAATAGAAACGGTTTCTATCTAGTTGAGGTTAGGAAAATTGAATCTACTACAAGTAGGACACGGTTTATATATTTTTTGGTGAAGTAATCTATGCCTCAGTTATGTCACTGTCACCCACTGTAATACTAATACAAAAATATAAAACATAAATTTCCATTTTTTACCTACTTCAAAACTAATTGGAATAGACTTGTTAGTTTATACAAGATTATATCGTATATTAATAATTCCATATTTAGATCTAATAAAGTAATGAAGAAAACATTTAATCTCTCAATATGTTTAAAGCTAATTGAAATGTTTTTAACAAATCTGAAAAGATTATAATATATATCAATCATTCTAAATTCAAACTGATGATGGGCTATTAGCAAAGATTCTTTGAAAAATCAAAAATCTTTACTAACAGCCACCTGAAGATGTTGTAATACAACGTAACCTAGGTCGTGGTAAAGAACTTAAAAAAAGTAGAAATAATATACATCACGTAGTTTCATTTAATTGTGAGCTTTAATTTGTTATCACCAGCTAGAAATGAAAAGTTATAACCGGAATTTCGTGGACTGAGACTCTCATATCGTAAATGGAGTCGAGCCCTCTTAGCAGATAAAATTTTCTTCATGAAAATGTATCCAGTATTTTTATCACTAGAAATAAGCATGTAGATTTACATATGCATACATAAATTGCTGATAATATAAGCCTTCCTTATGGAAAGAAAGAAAAAAGAGCACTAAATTATGTCATAATTCTGAATAATTCACTTTGATTCATTACTTTTTATCGAACATAGCAACTAACATGCCGCACTTACTAGCTTTTTATATTTGCATATATATATATATATATATATATATATATATATATATATATATATGTACATATATATATATACATATATATATATATATATATATTTATATACATATATATATATATATATATATACACACATGAAGAAATGTATTAGGAATATAATTTATGCATGATAAAGGATGAGGAGAATTAATCAAAGAAATTAATGAAATTTAGTTAAAATGTAAATATTTCCTAAACGTGCGAAATATAGATATTCAACCCAAATTCAGTTTTCTCTCCACAACAAAACGTAACTAAAGTAGTCTACTTTGCATTCTTTTAAAAATAATATTTGACTTGTTCGATATAAAACAATTATTGACTTACGATAAAGAAGGTAATTTCACTTCAATCGAGATGCTTGAACTAGACTCGCACTTGACCGTTTTCTTTTATTATTTTTCTCTATATATAAAAGGTGAGAGGGGACTATTTTGATCGCGTATGATATCGAAAAGAGTCTCAATAAATAGGTATTACGTTCCATTTATCATTTTTAATTTTTAAGCTCCGATTGCAAAATATGAAGCTTCAAAGTAACGTACAGTGTGTCTTCCCCAATCTTTTCTAATTATAGTTATGAGAAATCTTAAAAAATTTAGATGCTAGCATTTAGATAAAACTTTCAAATAAAGTCATCTCAGTTTACTTGCATCACTTATTTCCGGAGGTATAGACTGATATGACACTCTGTTTTACATTTGGTTTTAAATAAATTTATGGTATATATAAAACGAAATATTTGTAATCGAGTTATGTCCCACCTACATGTAATGTACAATGTATAGCTGGTATGAGTAAAAACAACACAGTCCCTAATTTGCAAAACAAAAATAACTCAAATAATCATTTTTGAAATAAAAGACTTTTGGTTGACTTTAGAAAAATCGATTACAGTGTAGTTAAGACACGGTTCGTGCATGTGATATTAACGAATTTATTTATGGCACTTGTGTAATTCTTTATAACCTCAATTACGTCATTCACTTTGATACTAATAAAGTAATTAAGGAAACTTTAATTTCGTATCAGGTTTTAAAGTTAATTGGAGTACATATGTTAAATGTTATATACTATAATATCAGGGTTACCAACTTTTCTAATATTTATATAACCAAACTATAAACGGTGCACTGAAAGGTTTGCCCAGAATCAAAAGAAATAAAAATAAGGTCATGGAATAAAAGAAGTTTCAAAATTATTTCTTTACTTCATGAGGCCTAAAGAGAACTGAAAAAATAAAATGAAAACTTACAAACATATTATTAAAAAAAAACAACTTTTAGTGGGTTATTCAAAATGGATAATAATACGTGAAATGCCTAAAACTAATTTACCTTTATGAAATACAAGAAAAGACAGCAGGTTACAAACTTAATGTTTTTTTTTAAATTTTGTAAATACAAGAAGTGAAAACTTAGCTATCATCGCGAAAAATTGTTGAAAAGAAACTCAAAATATATTTTGCTACCTTTTGTAAAATACATACCATACATACATACGAATACATACCGTAATACATACGAGTACCTATGAAATCATATAATAAGCCTTTTTCTTAGATCCTTACTTGACTGTTTTCTCCACAGTATGTACTTGTGTATCTATTTTAGTCATTATTTATGTAATTGTAGCATTGCCACTTCTCAATGTTATAGTACTACATTTCAACAAGAACCTATGTCCAATCAGGTTAACTTTACTTTAACAATACATGGAACGACATCGACTTATAATATACCATTGGCGCCATCTATCGATAATTTGCAAGAACTAAATGATTATTACAAAAACGTGTAAATTATGTGCAAAACAATGTTAAATAACACCAACTAGTGAAACAATTTTTAATCAAAATTCCTTTAATTAAGACCATCGTATCATAACTAATCAGGGTCGGCAGGGTTCATAAATGTACATAGATTTTTTTTCATTCTTTGTAACCATTTCTATTATTCCCATTCAAATCTACTCTTTGATACTCATTCTGATATGATTTAACTACTACATTTATATCATCCGAGGCAATATGACAGATAATGGGCAGACTATGATACATGATATTCTTTTATACAAACTATGATACATGATATTCTTAATATTACAATGGATCAACAAAAGTTCATTTGTCAAAATTAGTCCAGAAGTTTTGTCCAAAAGATGAAATATCTAGTTCCAAATACTCATCCACACACACACACATATCTTGTCAATATCATTAACCTTCCTCTTCAGCCTTGCTGTAGCCATACAAAATACTACCAATATTTCGTTTTTTGCACAAAAATCATGCCCAAGTAATTCCTTATCTGAGCAACTCACTTTTGTTTGTTAGTCGGAGGACATGTTGAACTTTTATATACGTGTGTGTAAACATAAATACACATAATATATACACACACACACACACACACACATATGTGTGTGTGTGTGGGTGAATGTTTACACACACATATGTACATCTTCGTGACCGCGCCATTTCAATCCGTAAGAATGCGTGGTGCGTTCATTATAACAAATATATTTTTCTCCAAAAATGATATTTCTTTTTATACTAAACATTTCTCAAATCATTAACGTGTAAATTCATCAACCTATATGTTATTATTCTATAAAAAAATGGCAATTTTGCACAAATTGCCAACTAAGTGACGCAAATATGAACTTTAAACTCCCAACTCCACAATATTTATGTTCTATGATTATATAAAAATTATTTATACAACAGAAGAAAAATGGTGGTTTTTACCACTTTGCACGGCAAGAGCATTGCGCGATATTATACCTCAATAGGGAAGTAAAATATATAGGATAATCGTGAGATGAGAACCTCTATGGTAACGGCATGTCGTGGACATCGACGAAAAAATGTAAAATCATCACGGTAATTGTGATAGTGAAGTCATAGCCAAAAATATAATTCGATGTGTGAGCAACCCTGCATCGCCTACATCAATGTTCGAATTACATATTAAACTCCTCTATGAAATTTCAGGACATTTTAATTAAATTTATGAGATAGTAATTATTTTCATGAATAAAACATATTCCTATAGAAATTAAATAATGTCAATACCTCTATTACGTGCAAAAGGCTAGAATATCATATTGTAAACTTCATTAGTTTTGCATATCCCACAGTGTCATGTAATAAGCATACATGAAAATAATCATTCAAGTTTACCGTCTCTGGAATAATAGCATGCTTCAAAAATAATTTTAAAAAAAGAAACACGATACCAAAAAAGCTGAAAAACTTATAATTTACAGTACTTATGCTATTAGTGAATTGAATTAATAACACAAATAAACAACAAAAATATTGTATAAACGTTTGAGTTCCAGGTACAAATATATATATATATATATATATATATATATATATATATATATATATATATATATATATATATATATAAACAATAACTTGTAATATTCCATGAACACGCGGGTAATTTTCCCAAATATTTTAATAACTTGCTTGTTCTTTAATAACATTTTCTCTCAATGAAAGAGAGGACAAAAATGGATATGAAGTATCTAATTTTTAGACAAACAACACAATTTATTTGATAAATGATATTTCCTTTTTTGCAGGCATTTGTGAAATTGTCGTATACTTTGAGAATGTATTTTTATGACTATTCTTGGACACATGTCACTTTATAAAGAATATAAATAGTATTAATTTCATATTTATTTGAATATAAAGCTTACAACTAAAGATTTGTGGCTCAAGCAACTGTCAATCCGCATTATGTCTGAAGCGGACGTAGTTGGATAACCTCTTAAAAGGTCACCAACCATCAAGCCACTATTCAGCTCACGTATCACACATTACTTAATATCGTGAACGATGTCATTTAGATTGTTATGTCCCTGAAAGACTTAATCTTGTTTTAACATACGGGCAAAATAGTCATTTCTTTGAAGAACAGTGTATGAGAAAATATAATTCCCTTCTTCTAGCTTCTACCTTCTGCCGTATTTAACATCAGGCATACTCGTATTAAATGCTTAAGTAATATAAATTAGAATCATAGATTTTTTACAACCTTTATTTGAATTGTTACGTCATCTCAATATTAAAAATTAGTAGCTCGATACAATTTTCTAATTATAAATAACCTTTCAAATTGTTTGTAGCTATTATACCGTTATCACTCTCCTCTTAGTTTTTAATGTACTTCAAGACACTGTAATACGGTCATTACAATTACAATTGTTATATTTTATGTTTGAAAGGGTTTTTTTAATTAAAAAAATCATGATTTTAATTTACTTTTTTATAAATCGAAATTAGCTTATTTTTAATGATGCATATCAAAAAATAGGTGGAAAATGTTTAACCAATTGAGAGTGAATAAATATGATATTTTTAAAAACGCTATTTCATTCTTTTTTTTAATAGTTTAAAATAACCGAAAGTAGTAAATAGATCCCAAACTTTTCTGTTCCATTATGTCATGGAATTTAGGAGCAATTTATTCCCATGAATAATTATGAAAAATTTGAGAGTTGAAAATAAATTAAAATAAATTAATAAATAAAAAAATTAAAAAATACATAAATTAAATTATAAAGTTAATAGTACAGTAAATCTGGTAGTTATGTATGTAATTTCTTTTGAATTGTAAATTTTGGTTTCGTTAAAATGTTTACTTTTCGTAAATTTTACTCATTACGAGATATTTTGAACTATTTATATGGATAAATATAGTTTTTCTGCAATAAATATAATAAACAAAAAAGAAATTTTATTATTGAAACATAAAATACAGAGATCAATTTAGTCAGAATTAATTAAAAAAACAAAAGAATTATTACAAAGAGAGAATCTAATCGGAATACACATTCATTCATGTCAATCGACCATAGTACAACAATAAACATTGTATTGATGGGTACTAAAAAGTAGCCGATAGATAACGTTATGAAATAGGAGATAGTTTTAATATAACTGTCCGCTGGCGGAATTGGATTTTGTGCAATTCATAAGTTGAATTGCTCAAAATTCATAACAAATAGCTCAAATATCCTGAAAACCAATTTCTGCAATTGAGTACTAGTAAAATAATTGAAAATGGTAACAGTATGTGGTTAGTGTTTAAATTTTTGACATTTTGTGTTACTAGTTGGTATTTTTAACATTATGTTATCATTGTTATGTATGTAAATATCTATTTAAAGTAAAAATTGTGTCGATCCTTTGAATTTTTCTATTCTTAAAACTTATTTTGAGCTAATATATAATAAGTCAATTACGTACTAATATAATCTACCCAAATTTACCTCTGTTATTATTATTGACCGTTACTATTATGCTATGTTAGAATGATTAACTATTTAGTTATTAACTTAGTAGCACTTTTTGTATTTTTACTTTTTGATTTGATTATCTTATTCCTACCATTGCTGGCAAGAAATTTTTCCAAGGCAAAGGAAATTTTTTTTCACATTTCTCTCATTTCTTAAAGGAGATTTGATGTAAATTTACTGCTCTAATATACGAATGTTATTCATTTTTTATTGTAATACATAAATTATAATTTCCAATTTTTGGTGCCGTAAAGAGAGTAAATAGCATTATGAACACTGAAAAGAAATATGTTCTAAAACAATGTTAGAGTGAAAACAACTCAAAATTTTTAAACGTATGTTTGTACGTAACACAAAAAAACACAAAAACACACACACACACACGCACACACATACGCACGCACATATACACAAGCACACACACGGACACACACAAGCGCAAGCGCGCGCGTGCCCACACGCACACACGCACGCGCACACGCGCACGCGCACATGCGCACACGCGCTCACATGCACACACGCACACGCGCACGCGCACACGCACACACACATACACACATATACACTTTTTACCTATTGTCTAATGGACGGTAAAAAAACTGTAAACGGAGACGATTTATTAAACATATCACGTTAGATTCTTATACGTATTAACTAAATTAATACCCTATTACTATAATATAAAAGTTAATTTTAAATAGACCTACTGATTATAAATAAATCAAAATTCCTTTTTTGTGTATCAATAAAAAGGGAGGCTTTTTAAAAATCAAACTTTTTACCCCAATATCGTGAAATTTACTGTTGTAAAACAATAGTATATTTATATAGAATTAATGAATTGTTTTAATTGGTCAGTAATGTGGATACAATAAACCACTAGACCGTTGATTATAGAGAGATTGATATACGCTTACAGTTTGTGAATTTCTTCAGAGAAGTACTTGTCAATATATTCAGAGTAATATATTGGTACGAACTAACTTTATTCTAGAGGTCGAGTTCGGTATCAGTTAATTTCCTCTTATTAAGACAAATTATATCTGATTACGGGATCAATCTTGTATTGTTAAGATCTTATTAGTTGCGAGTGTGATATATTTCTATATACTCACTGTCGATACATTTTCTTATTTGTTTTTCGATTGTTTACGTAGGTGAACTAACAATCTCGCTCTCATATTTTCAGGTATAAGCAATATAAAAATAAGTTTCCGGTAATGCATTTTTTCCAGTTTGCCTTTTTATAATTAAATTTAATACCTTTATTTTACACCGATATCTATGATTCGCTTTACTCCTGGACTGTGCCCGGAGTTTAGAATTCAATAAAATTAAATGAGAAATGCTTAAACAAAAACAACAAAAAAAGCAAAATGTTCATCTAAAATTAATTAATAAACGAATATACAAACCCATTGCAGATAAACATCCCATTAGCAAGGTATTTAACTTTACATCAACATAATTTTTTTTCACTAATTATTTTTACTCTCTAGTGATCTGCAATGTATCGATAAAATATAAATCTAATATTCTACATGAATTAATTCTACTGTACTAGAAAACCTTAGTTAAAAAATTTCAAATCCACTCCAATATCTAGTTGCTTATATTTATCACATTTAGTAGAAACACGTTTAATATATTTAGCCATATATTGAATCCTATATTCTTCATGAAATTATCTTTATCGATTGCAAGTTTACCACCAATAATTTGTATCTAATTAATATTTTACACTGTTGAATCAAATAATCATACCGATTCCATTATAAAAGTAATAAAATTTCTAAGAAAATGACAATCCAAAACTTTTAATATGCCTATTATTAAGACACTATTATTATCTCATAAGTTATAATAGCAAATTAATTTTTCTTTACTTGCATGACTTGCATACTTATTCCTATATGAAACGCACACTTTCTTAAACATTTCTGGGAAATTAATACTTCTACCTTGTAAAATATTAATTTCGATAAAAACCTCTCAATTACAAAATAGCTTTATTTTACAATTTCAAGGTGGAAATCCAAAACTTATAATATAAATGTAATTATCATACCCCATTCCAGTAACAGTTGTTATATAATTATAGTTACGGCTCGAATTCAATTATTACACGGAGCAATTGCACTCAGAAAGTTATCTACTTTCAATCGCACTTTTATTACTTACTAGCTGCTATGGAATGACATCTCTATATGAAATCCGATGTGTGTTTTTATGCGTGTATTTTTCAAAGGTTCCTGAAAATTTCTACTGATTCCAGTGATTCTACTTATTGGAAATTCAACATTCATATCAGGAATTTTCACCGCTTACTTTCTACCCCTGGCAATATATCTTCAGAGGGTAGAGAACACCACTCCCTACAGTCGCCTCCATATCGGGGTTAAACTTTGGAAAAGGACCGAGCAACACCAGGTACTAAGTGCATTGTACGTATTAAGTACATCGCAAAATAGAACCACATTTGAATTGAAATACTTTCTGGAACGCAAATATTTATAATTTTGTATTTTCCTTTTTTCTCTTCGAATTTTTTCTCACATATGCTCGCTTTTCAATCATTACAGTTCGGAAAATATTGTCTCCTATTTTTATATTATATATATCTAGTATATTTATTAAACCAACGAAATCCATAACTTGAATTATTTTATGAAAAGAATTCTTGTTTGTCCTACTTAATAAAATCCTACTTTTAAAGACTTTATTATATTACGTTCATTTGGCATCGATTTATATTGCAACTTTATTATGAAAATACATTTATTGAGATATCTCATTACTACTTATCCTTAAAGAGATGCAGGTTTTCAAAATATGTATTTATTTATTTGCCAATATTATATTCCAAATACTCTTGCTTCCTGAAAGCACCTAAAGATTTGTAAGCCACCAAATCTAGAGTATATATAATGTAAAGTTTACAGTTTACATTACTAAATCAATCTACGTAAAAATTACGACTAAGTCAACAGATTTATTAAGCTAATCATGTCGTTGAGTTTCGTTCGTTCGTTCGACCCATCGTTGTTTTTTATTTTTCTTTACCTCAATGTTTTTTATTCATCTAAAATTTTCCTTGAAGAAAATCAATTTATTCTTGTTTATGCACAGGGAAGAAATTAAATGTGTACGATCATGTATACAGTTTTTTTCTTGGATCGTGTTGTCAATGAAATCTGATAGTATATAATGTGATATACACGGCATTTATGTAGTTTGTGCGGGCGGGGATTAAAAATTATCTTGCGTACTAGGAAGCGCGAAAAATTTAAACTTTTAAATATTTATGCAAATAGTTATAATGAAGTATCCCACGTAATTATAATGGCCTCTTATATAGCATAAACATGTATAAATTCTTCTTTGACTCTGTCTCTTTTATCATACAATATTATGTTTTGTTATAATAACAGGAAAATGTTATATTTTAGGTGTAGCGTCGTTGGATATATCTGAGTATAACATGAATACGACGTTATTCAAGATAATTATACGACGACCTCCTTCAACAATATTTCGAAATAATACATTTACACATAATCGCATACTTCGAAACTACAAGTAATAATTAGTTAGATTCAACGAGATTAATTACATAGTAGAACACGGGTTGTTATTTTTGCCCTAGCAAATGAATATTTCATTCTTAATATAAGCATTACTCTACCTTTCAAATAATGCCTAATAAAATTTGGTTTAAATATTGTATTGTTAATTTGCTTCTGCTCAGTATTTATACCTCAATTCTTTTTCTTGAGAAGCATATTTCCACACTAGATACTATTGTCTATTTTAAATATTTATCTGTGTAGTAAAATATAATTCAATATTTTACTAATTGCTAATATGTCTTTTTTCACAAAAAACAATCCTCACTAATAATTTAGAATAATTTTCAACGCCTTAATAAATTGTTTCCTAAAATAGTGTTATGAACTGAATGCCTATATTATAAATTAAACTTAATTTTTTGATTTCAAACTAACGACTCACAAATAACTCACAAATAATACATAATAAGGCATGAATACTGCTACTGATATCATTAACGCGCATCCCCATTTGATTAGTCAATATTTTAAGATTACAAGATTTGGAAATCAGAAAAATAACAAAAATACCAAAGTTCGACTAATGAAATGTCTCGTTTTCCAGATTTTTTCCATATAGAGCAGAAATCTGGACCCTCAGACTAAAATATCACAAAAGTAATGCGTTAGAAATGTGGTGCTGAAAGCGCATGCTAAAATTTTCTTGAACCGCACCAGTATGAAGTTAAGAAGAATAGAAAGATTTCTTCGATTATAAAATTGGGAATTCTTAAAATCTTCCCATATATCTCCCGAAAACAATTTTTAGCATCTAGTGGTAAACGATGGAAAGACCTGATAAAGACGACGAAAGAGATCAGCTCTAAAGAGTGTTCTAGAAACGGTACCAGTTGACTGAAGTAGAAACGTATGGTTAATGCAGCCATCCATGCCGAGAAGAACAAGAGAGAAGACCATGTACATCATCGGCGAGACCACAACCTCCCTGACAAGAGTGTGATGAATAGAAGAGAGACCTTAAAAAGAGAATCTTTTAAAGAATCACGTAAATTCCAAGTTTTAATAATTGGTCACTGGTAATTCATATCAAAAATAGCAAAATACATCAACCATATTTTACTTCAGACAACATAATGATTTCTCATTTTTATAAATCGGCTTAAATCCTGAAAATCTTAGTTGGTAACAATTATATCGGTTTTCGAATTTTCTACCTTAAGAAAAGTCAAAGTGACTTTTTTATGACAACTAAATTCTAAAAAGCAAATTATGTGTGTATATATATATATATATATATATATATATATATATATATAATTATATATGTTTGTATGTATATATATTATATATATATATATATATATATATATATATATATATACACACACACACATATATATACGTAAACATATTTACGTGTGTATATGTTCACTTCCATTTCCTTTACTTCAAGATTTTTGCGTCTTCCACCTAATAAGATGTGATCTTTTTTCTGAACATAGATATCGGCTAAATTTAATAAAAAGCTACCATCACCACTAGATTAAATATTTGTAACAGTCTTAAATATTCCACAGCGCTTTTTTACATTGACCGGCACTGACGTAGCAGCAGCGGAGATAAAAACATGTGAACCAGTTTTTACTATAGGTGGCTACGGCACCGGTTTTTCTGGCACCGTGCCGATGCCGGCAGTTCTCACTGCTACCGACACGGTTATAATGTACATTAATTACACAATTACATATATTATAGTAGTGTGTAGTTGTGTTTGCCAACGAGTTGATGATCTTTATGAGATATTCACCGTTATAAAAACAATTTGATATTTTAACTGTGGCCCCTGAAAATAAAATAATGTGACGATTTGTTATTATATAATTCAACTGGTATTACCTAATGAGTATCAATTAAATCATGCACTCTATAATAAAATCACCTATATGTGAAACAATTGTCTTCCATGGGGAATAATTGTCTATTGTCTGCAAAACTCTCCGAGTGAACATGTGACTTGTGCTAAATCTTCTATTACACAATTCGACACTTTCCATTAATATAATTATTCATAACTAACTTGTTCTTCATGAGTGCAGTATTTTCACTAATCTTTTTGTGGCAGCTATTTAAATTTACTAGGCATAAATTCAATGTATCATTCTCCAAAGTATCAAATAATAAATTCAACGTAAAATAGTAAAATTTAAAAAAGGTGCCGTAATAAATGGTTCTTTTTTTATCGATTAAAATATTTTTGGCCTTAAAAGTATTTTAAGACCATGAAAAATAATAAAGAAGATATTGCATATATCAATTTTGAAGAAGTATATCATGACAAGGTTTGCGGAAACATATACGGATAGTGCAAAGATGTAAATTTATACTTATAACATATCCTTGGTCAGTTTTTTAGTGATAGCATAAGATATGATAATGACATAGAATGTTGCACTTAAAATAAGCCCAATATCTAAACACTATTCGGTTTGCTATATAATCTTTTGAAAAAACATTTTTTCACCGTCTGAAGTCCGGTGGAGCAAAATATTTTATTTTTAATGCACGTACCACATTTATGAAATATACATGTTAAATTAAACTCTTCCCAAAGTCCAATACATTCGAACCAATAATTGATGGGGTTTTCGTTTGATATGAATATTTGACTCATTAATATTGAAGTGGTATCTTTTAGATCCTAAAATAAAGAAGATTGTTTATTGAGTGGTTCTACAAAGGGAATACAATTGGTTTTATAAATTGCTTAAGTTTATCAATAGTTTCAATAATAGATCACTGCCCTTCATTTTAGGTACTATTCGTTTACTTGCGTTAGTGTAAAACGGAGATTGAACAATTGACAAATATTTAATCTTTGCACAATCGTTATTATGTATTAATTCGTTTATAACGGCTGCTACATTTATTATATGGTATACGTTTTTATAAAAGCAGTGACCAGTGTTATTTAAAGCAATAATAAATATTTCTAATATTAATTTCATAATAAGTTTTACATTTATTGCGAAAAAAAATTGTAGACACCAATTTCTCTCTCGTCTTTCCAAAATTTGTTTGAACTGAACACAATATATTCTTATTAGAAAATGACCACAATATATTCTTATTCATAAAAGTGAATTGTGAAAATAAAGAAGGAGTATTTTTAAAACATTAGCTTTCTGAACATAAATAATTATCCATACGGTCACATACTAAGCTGATAAAAGCTTTCTGAACGTATATAGGTATAACTATCGTCACATGCTAATCTGAAAAAAATGGAAAATATAATAATTGAGGTTATAATAGTGGTAACCACTTGATCAAGATGTTAGCAAACATATTAGAGTACATATTAGGGTAGTTTCTCTTTATTTATCCTTAATTTATTATTGAGTAATATCATACCTACAATTTTATTCAAACTACTTCTCTAAATTATTGGAAACCGTCTATAAACAAAATTAGTATTGTCGGCTCGTTCGTACATCTGTTACAGCCTCTGAGTTTCAGGGAGTAGAATTTTAAAAATTAAATTTAGATTTAATTTACCATTTTTATTAATTTCAAGGCTAGGTCAGTGTGCCTTGCTTTTTTGACACCCTTTTTTGGAAAAAATGGGTATAGAAAAACTCCAAAAATTCTAGATGTTGGTATACTTTCAAATAACATTGTTTCACAGAATTAATAGAAACAGGTTACAAATCAAAGAAGTTTTTGAGAATAAATTCAATACGACTTGTGTTTCCTGCAGTAAAACGCAAGAATTACTAAATTACGGGTACGTGTAATATCTTAAGAAATATAACTATAATATATACCGTGGTATGAATTTTTAGTTATTATTTAAATAATTGTATTCTTTGTTGATCGCGAATGATACACTACAGTATTTCAGTAACAACTTTTATTCAAGCTGTCTGATTAAACTTATTTACTAAATTCAAGAAACGATATAGAGTGGACCATAAATTGCTACAACAATTTTTATCTTAATTAGGGCAATCATATCATACGGCTATCGGGGTCGTGACAACCAAGAATTAACATTGATTTTTAAAATTTTTTTATTAAATATTGTATTCTCCTCATTAAAACATTTAATTTTGTATCTATTCCGATACTGTTTAAAAGAAATATTTCCATGGTCTCAGATAATTTGACGGCTAGTACATGCCAAATTTTATTTTTTATCGATAACGATAATCCACAATTAAATGCCCACTTATGCTAATAGCCCACCTGAAGATGTTGTAATACAACGAAACTTAGGTCGTGGTAAAGAAATTAAAGAAAATAGAAATAATGCTACATCACGTAGTTTCATTTAATTGTGAATAAGGATTTTCTACAAAAATAACGCCAAATATATTCAGGATAACGATAATCTTAAATTTGATATGAAACCAACAAAATTTTATTGGAAAAAATCGACTCAGTAATTTTGTTCCTATAACAGAAGACATATATATATATATATATATATATATATATATATATATATATATATATATATATATATATATATATATATTTAATTCAAAATTATTAAAACCCATTTAACACGATCAACGATATGATAAAATTTACCGATTTCATTTATAAAAATTGTTAATAAAATTGATTTGTTTATCATTACACTTGATCTATTATCTAATTACACTTAGATATGCGCTAGAGTTAACAATGAGATGACTTGCATATATATAATGGTCGAGTGGGAGTTTCTAGAGTCATATATAGAAAACAGCAGTGAAGAGATTGAAATAAATTTTTATTTTCCTCAAAAAGTAACAAAATTATTTGACTTCGAATTTTTATAAAGATAATGCCGAATTTACTGGCTGTTATTGAACAGTTAAGTCAGTTTATGCATCACTAGTCGAGACTGTCGTAGTCTCGTCAATTCCTTTTTATTATTTCTTAAACCCACACAATCGTTTCTTCCGGCCGAGTAAATATCATTGGCTGGATACACAAAATTACACCCTTTTTAATCTAATCGATAGGGTTGCTAATTAGAACATATATATATTTATAAATAATTAGTGTTTTTCGATGATTCTTTATTGAGCATGTCGTCGAAAAATATCACGGTTAATTCAAAATTAAATTGTAAAACTGACAATGTGCGCATATTTCTTTTTATTTCCAGGATATTTTTTCACTGAGGTAAGTTTCGTAAAAAATTTAACGCACTTCCACGGTCTCGTACTTTTGGGGCGACTACGTCACCAATAGGATACCGAGTCAATAGCCGCATTAAGGAAGTAATGTCATGATAATATATCATTTACACCACTCATACAACCAATTCGAGTAAGCTATTGTTGAACTTGCCATATTATGTCTATCACATTTCTTTTCTTTATCGCTTAACCATAACCTAAATCTCGCTAATGGTCTAAACGGCGACTGAAAGTAGAGTAATGGCACAATCCAAAGACAAAAATGGCAGTAAAATAAAACATTATAGGTGTCTACTAACGGAAATCCTTTTATCGTTTATAGATTTTGTTCTCGCTGCGTCACATTATTTATGCTCCACGGGCTCAGTTCCGCGAATTTGAATATTTCAGCATAGTTTGCTTCAAGCTGGCCAGCCAAGTAAAGGGATATCCGTACAAGGATAAACATGCCCGAATTGGATTACATTAGACGATACGTGAGGTATTAAATTCTTTGAATACAACCTTTATTATTTAAAGCTTGTGGGACGTCATATGTTTAATACATTACGTAACAGCGTGAAGATAACTGGAACGAGGTATGTTGACGATACGCTAAACGCGTTGAATCAATTTGCTAAATTTACAATAAATAGGTTGAAAATTTAAAAGGGCAATAATTTAATACAATTTGAGCATTAAATTTTGCAATTTTATACTCTACTTACCTACAACTAATTTAACATAATACCGAATAATGAATTATTTAAATTGAAATTATTAATTCATTATACTTAGTATGGAACGAATAATAAATTATATAAATTAAAATAATCCAATCATTGTACTTAGAATGGCTTAACAATATGATAATGACATTGGCATCTATATAAACGCCAGCGTATATAAACGGTCACTTTCTATTCGTTTTACACCTAGAACTAAAGTTTATATCTATTATAAATTGTATCAACTCGCAGTGTTAAATTAAGTGTATAAGATAATGTAAGACATGATTTTTTCTGTCATTTTACATTATGTTTATCAAAAATAATACCCATTACAACAGTAAAATAATTATCAGACCTAATCCACGATGACGAAATTTTATACGCAAAGCTTAAAGAAAAAAATTATCAATCTGTATAAATACTGTTTCACGTGCGTAACCGTTCCGACACGATCTATCACGATACTTAGACATAAGTCGCTTGATAATTAGATCAATCAGAAAAAAGCTGACTCAATGGCATGACCGTGACCCCCCCATTATCTTTCCGTATTCGCGGTTAAAACAAAATTCAATTTTTAGCTGATTCACTAAAACGCTGCGTGATCAATGTTCGATGATATCTTCTTGCGGTACGGGAGTACCTTAATGGTGTATTTGGCAATCGTTGGTTGGGATTCTGTCCATGGTCTATTGTCGGAGGCAAAGCGGTTAGTGTATACAGAAGAGACGCAAAGTGAAGACGAGCTAAAACACAACATTTTTCACTGCATTCGACACAGTGAAAAGTGATAGAATGATACTAATACGTGTGAAAGAAAACGTTCAGACTTGCTTGTTCATGGAACAAAATGGCGCGGCATTTGGACTATTAATGCATCGATAGATGAATTGTGCCTTTTTGTACATACGTCATTAAATTATTGTAAATACATTATCTGTTATAAATAAGTTGATTCATGTAATATAAATTTTGTCTGTTAATATAACGATATATGAGTTTTGCTTTTTTGTACATACGTCATTAAATCATTGTAAATACATTACCTGTTATGAATAAGTTGATTCATGTAATATAAATTCGCCTGAATTTATTTTTGTTCAATTTATAATAAAAATTAATTATTAATTTCTCATTTCCCCGAAATCAAAACAAATAACAAACGATAACGGTTGTAGGAAAAAGTCCGGGTGCTATTAATCACGTTACGAACTACTTAATTGCTTTTTAATGAAAAAAAAATGTATATGCCAGCTAAACTTAATAAAAACCTATCATCACCGCTGTTATATAATTGTAACAGTCTTAAATGTTCAACAGTGCATTTCTAGATTAGTAGCAGCAGTGGAGATAAAAATATTTGAACCAATTTTTACTATAAGTGGCTCCAGCACCGGTTTTTCTGGCACCGTGCCGATGCCGGCTGTTATCACTGATGTCGTCACGGCTATAAGGTACATCAATTACGTAATAACATACATTATAGTGGTGTGTATTTTTGTTCGCCTACGCGCTGATGATCTTTATGATATATTCACCGTTATAACACACAATTTGATATTTTCATTGTGGCGTCTGAAAATAAAATAATGTGACGATTTGTTATTGTATAATTCAATAGGTATTACCTATCGAGTATCAATTAAATCGTGCACTCTATAATGAAATCACGTATATATGAAACAATTGTCTTACGTGGGGAATAATTGTCTATTGTCTGCAAAACTCTCCGAGTAAATATGTAGCTTGTGCTAAATATTTTATTCAACAGTTCAATTCAACGGTTTCCATTAATAAAATTATTCATAACTAACAGTATTCAATTTAACAGTTTCCATTAATAAAATCGTTCTTCATAAGTGCAGTATTTTCACTAATCTTTTTGTTGCAACAATTCAAATTTAATAGACATAAATTCAATGTATCAATAGTGTATAGTAAACTTTAAAAAAGGTACTCTATATAAATGCTTCTTTTTTATCTATTACAATATTTTTGGCCTTAAAAAATATTTCAAAATCATGAAAAATAATACGGAAGTTATTGCATATATAAATTTTGAAGAAGGATATCCTGAAAAGGTATGCGAAAACATATACGCATAGTGGAAAGATGTAAATTTATACTTTTTCATCACAGATGATAATTATTTATTGATACGTCGAAAAATATATTTTCTTAGCAGCTTTGTCGGTGTTTTCTAGAATATTGGTAATGAATCACTTCCATCGCCAATTTGCAATTACAAAGTAGGAAACGACATTTTATATTTATTGCATATCTATGCCGTAATTGAAATGCAAATCCAATTATAGGTTCCATAATTACCGCATTTTAATTTTCCAAATAAAACGAGAAAACTTCACAAATTTATCTTGTTCGCCCATCTGTCACGGTCTCAAAATGTCCACAGTTTTAGATCTAAATTCAAACAGGTTTACAAGCAATTGCTTTACGTGGTGATTTCAAATAATGTGTTGTCAAAAATAATAAAAAAATAATAAAAATAATGTGTAGTTTAAAATGTATCTTGTAATCACAAAATATAATCACAAAGAAGGAATAATAAGTGTTTTGCACATTGCATTTAAAGATGTATAATTTGCTAACTTTTTAGAAATGGAGCTGGATCTATATTTGATATTTCTCATTCTAAACATGGTTTAAGAACTATCAGCCTTCGAAGTGAAGTGCAATGCATCTCTCCCGTTTTAATTTTTTAATTAAAATTTAGAAGAATTTTAAACAATTCTGTTTCCTAGCATTAAATTACAGCTTGGAAAATTCATGTTTCATACAATGGAAATTAATGAATAATATTGAAATGACAGGTTTGATACGTTTAATTTAAAATTATAAGAGGTGTCTACTTTGTGCATATCCCAACGTATCCTTGGTCAGTTTTTTAGTGATAGCAAAATATATGATAATAACATAGAATATTTAATTATTGCACTTAGAATAAGCCAAACACCTAAAAGACTATGCGATTTGCAATATAATCTTTCGAAAAAAAATTCCATACATTTTGTCACCGTCTGAAGTCCAGTGGACCAAATATTTAATTTTGAACGCATGTACCACATTTATGAAGTAAACATGTTAAATTAAACTCTTCCCAAAGTCGGACCAATAATTTATGGAGTTTTCGTTTGATGTGAATATTTGACTCAGTATTATTGGAGAGGTATCTGTTAGATCCTAAAGGATAGAATATTGTTTATTGAGTGGTTCTACTATGGAATACTCATCATACATCATCATCATCAGTTCCTGTCGCTCCGGTCGGAGCATAGGGCAGATGTAAAATTTCTCCATTTTGTGCGGTCAGCTGCCAGTTGCTTAACCTCTCTCCAGGTCTTTTCCAGCTGTCTTTACTTCTTCCTGAATCGTTATCTGCCAGGTCTTTTTTGGTCGGCCACGTCGTCTTGTTCCTTGGGGATTCCAGTCGAGGACTGCCTTCTCAATGGCTTCATTAGCCTTTCTTAGCGTGTGGCCGATCCAACGCCACTTCGTCTCTCTAATCAGGTCTGCGATGGGTTTTTTGTCTGTTTCAACCCACAGTTCCTCGTTTCTCTTCACTTCCGGCCATCTCACGTTCATGATGCGGCGAACTCATCTGTTCACGAATACCTGTAGTTGGTGGGTGAGACCTTTAGAGACCCTCTACGTCTCACAGCCGTACATCAGGACGAATTTGACGTTGGTGTTGAAGAGTCTGATCTTCATCCTTTAGGAAATGGATCCACTTCTCCACACCGGATATAGCTGAACGAACGCTCCATTTGCCTTTCTCACCTTGCTCTTCACGTCCTCCTCGGCTCCTCCGTCCCTCGTCACCATACTTCCGAGGTACTGAAAGCTCTCAACCTTCTCGACCTTCTTGTCGCCCAGCTTCAGGGGTGTATCAATGGCGGTATTGAGGGGCATCTCTTTCGTCTTGCCGACGTTGATTTTGAGCCCCACTCCCTATGCTTTGGCCTGCACCCTCTTCAACTTGTCGTCAATGTCTCTGAAGCGTCCCGCCAGAAGACAAATGTCATCCGCGAAGTCGAGATCCTCCAGCCTGTCTTCTGCCATTTATGACTTTCCGCATCACTCTGTCAAGGACAAGCAGGAATAGTGTTGGGGAAAGAATGCACCCCTGTCTTACGCCTGTATTGACGCTGATGGACTGCGTCAGGGTTTCCTCGTGCAAGACTTGACACTGGTAGTCCGTGTACATCTCCTTGATGGTGTTGAGGATTTTCATTGGGAAGCCATACTCTGCCAGGGTGTTCCGCATGACTGTTCTGTTGACCGAGTCAAATGCCTTCTCGAAGTCAATGAAGGTGAGGTGTACCTCACCTTCATTGACTTCGGGTGAGGTGAGGTGTACCTCACCTTCACCTTGTAGGGTGTTCTGCCATTTCGAGCTTTGTTCCAAGATGATCCTCAAGGTGTTTATGAGATCCACGCAGCTCCTGTGTTTTCGGAAGCCCGCCTGCTCTTTTCTGAGTCGCCGCTCCACCGCTTCCTTGATGCGTTCCAAGATGACGCGGGAGAGAATTTTGCTAGGTACTGAGAGGAGAGCAATGCCCCGCCAGTTGTTACAGTCGGCAATGTCACCTTTCTTGGGCAGCTTGACTATGATTACCATTTTCCACTCAGTAGATAGCTTCTCTTCGTTCCAAATTTTCTCTATCAGTGATTTTAAGAAGTTTGGCTGTTGTCCCAACGTCGGCCTTGATCATTTCTGGGGTGATGCTGTCAGTGCCTGGTGCCTTGCCAGATTTCATCTTCTTTAGTGCTTCCACAATCTCTTCCTGAGAAGGTGGCTGCACCGATATGTCTGGGTCGCTGTCCTCTCCGTCACTTAAGTGCACTGTTATATCCGAACTTCGGTTAAGAACTTCGGTGAAGTGTTCCTCCCATCTACTGAGTTGGTCTTCCGTCGAGGTAAGTAACGTCCCGTCCTTGTTTCTAATGGGTCTTGACTTTCGGATGCCTTTCCTTGCTAGTGTTTTTGTGATGCCATAGAGTTCTTTCGCATCCTCTTTTTTAGCTGCGTCTTCTGCTCTCTGCGCAAGGTCTTCTATCCACGCTCTTCAGTCCCTGCTCACGCTCCGTTTCACCCTCCTGTTGGCCTCAGCGTACTGTGCCTGGGCAGCCACCTTCTGCTGTCGAGTCCTACTGTTGTCGATAAGACTCTTGGCGTCCTTTCTCTTTCCAATATCTGACCAGGTTCCTTCTGGCATCCAGTCCTTCTTCTTCGGGCCCTTGTACCCCAGAACTTCTTCGCTGGTTGCTATGTAGACATATTTTGTCCTTGTCCAAGAGTTTTCCACAGTATCGATCTCTTCGGACTTTAAGGCTTGAAAGCGGTTCTTTAGTTCCACTTGAAACTGCTGACGGATGTTTTCGTCCTTTAGTTTTGCCACGTCAAACTTGTTTTTCCTATTCCGGAACTTTCTGTGATACTGGGCGACAATTTTCATTTTGAAGTCATCTATTACAAGGTGGTGATCGCTGCCAATGTCTGCTCCGCGTTTGTGCCGCACATCTCTCATTGATCTCTGAAATTTTCAACTGAATGCCATGTGGTCGATTTGGTTCTCCGTAGAGTGATCAGGAGACACCCACGTCACCTTGTGGCAGTTCTTGTGCGGGAAAACTGTTCCTCCAATTACCAAATCGTATCTTGCGCAGAAGTCCACAAAGTGTTCTCCGTTGTCGTTTCTATCTCCTAAGCCATGTTTGCCCATGATATGTTCCAGCCCCGTGTTATTTCTCCCAACCTTTGCGTTCAGGTCACCCATGACGATGATTAGATCCTTCCGGCTCGTTTCCATTACTGCGTCGTTCAGGTGTTGGTAGAATTCTTCTTTTTTTTACTATATACTATTAGTTTTGTAAATTGCTTAAGTTTATCGATAGTTTCAATAATAGGTCACTGCCCTTAATTTTAGGTGCTGTTCGTTTACTTGCGTTAGTGTAAAACGGAGATTGAATAATTGACACATATTTAGTCTTTGCATAATCATTGTTATATACTACTTCGTTTATAACGACTGCTGCATGAATTATATGGTACAAGTTTTTATAAAAGCAGTGACCAGTATTCTTTAAAGCAATAATAAATATTTCTAATATTAATTTCATTGTAAGTTTAATATTTATTACGCAGAACAAGAGTAGACACCAATGTCTCTCTCGTCTTTCCAAAATTTGTTATGAAGAAAATGAACACAATATATTTCTCAATCATAAAATGTGAATTGCGAAAATAAAGAAGGAGTATTTTTAATCGATTATCATTTTGAACGTATATAGATATCGACACCGTCACATAATAAGCTAATAGTTTTTTGTGCAGCTTGATGTATGAAAAAAATGGAAAATATAATAATTGGGCTTATAATAGAGGTCATCACTTGATAATGATGTTAGGAAACATGACACATATCAGGGTAGTTTCTATTTACTTATCCTTAATTTTTTAATATCACCCATACAACTTTATTGAAACGACTTCTCTAAATTATAGGAAACCATCTGTATATAAAATTAATATTGTCGGCTCGTTTGTACCTGTGTTACAGGCTCTGAGTTTCAGGGAATAGAATTCTAAAAATTAAATTTAGATTTAATTCACCCTTTTTATTAATTTCAAGGCCAGGTTGCCAATATTAAGCTTCAAAATAACGTACAGTGCGCCTTGCGACACCTTTTTTGAAGTGTTTAACCAAAAATTGTAGATATTGGTATACTTTCAGATAAAATTGTTTCAGTTAACAGATACAGGTTACAAATTGAAGTTATATTTGAGAATAAATTCAATATAGCTTGTGTTTCCTGCAGTGAAACGCAAGAATTACTAACTGACGGGTACGTGTAATATCTTAAGAAATATAACTATAACATGTACAGTGGTATGTATTTTTAGTTATTATTTAAATAATTGTATTCCTTATTGATCGCCAATGACACGCTATAGTATTTCAGTAACAACTTATATTCAAGCCATTTGATTAAACTTATATACTAAACACAGTAAACTATATAGAGCGGACCATCAATTGCAACAACAACTTTTATCTGAATGAGAGCAGTCAGACAACAAAATATCACACGGCTGGAGGGATCGTGTTCACCTAGAAGGAACATCGATTTTTAAATTTGTTTTATTCAATATTGTATTCTCCTCATTAAGACCTTTAATTTGGTATCTATTCCGATACTGTTCAAATGAAATATTTACATGGTCTAAGATAATTTGACGGCTAATGCATGTCAAATTTTATTTTTATATCGATAACGATACTCTTAAACATGGTATGAACCCAACAAAATTTTCTTTGAAAAATCGACCCAATAATTTTGTTCGTATAACAGAAGATATATATTTATATATATATATATATATATATATATATATATATAAATATATAAATATATATATATATATATATGTATATATATATATATATATATATATATATATAAATATATATATATATATGTATATATATATATATATATATATATATATATATATATTTATTTATTTATTTACTTTAATGTATCTAATTGATACATATGGCGGATTTATTGCTACGAAAGCAATCTCTTACAGCCAACCATAACACCAGCCCCTACTCGACGAGCGGCCGGGAATCGTACCAGGGTCCCCGCGGTGTGCCCCGCCGTCAAAGGCCGTATGCCTTGTGATCAACCCAACACACCACGGCGACGACCGTTTATATAAATATATATATAATTCAAAACTATTAAAACACATTTAACACGATCAAAGATGTGGTAAAATTTACCGAACTGCATTTATGTAAAATGTGTTTTGAAAACGTTTTTAAGATGTAAATACATACATACAAATCTAATTAAATTTTTATCTTCTCTAAAACATAACTAAATAATTTGACTTCCAATTTTTATAATCGTAATACCGAATTTACTGGCTGTTATTGAATAGTAAATTCAGTTTATGCATCACTAGTTGAGTCTGTCGTAGTCTCG
The DNA here is from genome assembly GCA_039881145.1 of Druceiella hillmani. NCBI lineage: Eukaryota > Metazoa > Arthropoda > Insecta > Lepidoptera > Hepialidae > Druceiella > Druceiella hillmani. The sequence continues at coordinate 1,205,916 of JAYKKI010000070.1, forward strand.
TCAATTTCTTTTTATTATTTCTTAAGCCTGCACACTCGTTCTTTTTGGCCGAGTAAATATTATAGACTTTAAAATTCATTGGTTGGATACACAAACAACTCCCTTTTTACTCTAATCGATAGTGTTGCTAATGAGAATAAAATATGTGATTTTAAATTCTAACAAACACGCATGCTGCATCATAACGAAACTACACATAAACCTGAATATTTATAATTAATTAGTATTTTCCGATAAAGTTTAACTGAGCATGTCGTCAAAAAATATCACGATTAATTCAAAATTAAATTCGAAAACTCACAATATGTGCATATTTTCTTATTATTTCAAGGATATTTTTTCATAGAGGTACGTTTCATGAAAAATTTAACGTACTTCCAGGGTCTCATACTTTTGGGGTGACTACGTCACCTCTAGGACACCGAGTCAATAGCCGCATTAAAGAAGTAATGTCATGATAATATATCATTTACACCACTCATACAGCCAATTCGAGTAAGCTATTGTTGAACTTGCCATATTATGTCTATCACATTTCTTTTCTTTATCGTTTAACCATAACCTAAATCTCGCAAATGGTCTAAACGGCGACTGAAAGTAGAGTAATAGCCCAATCCGAAGAGAAAAATAGCAACAATTATGTGCAGTAAAATAAAACATTATAGGTCTCTACTAACGGAAATCCTTTTATCGTTTATAGATTTTGTTCTCGCTGCGTCACATTATTTATGCTCCACGGGCTCAGTTCCGCAATCTTGAATATTTCAGCGTCGTTTACTTCAAGTTGGACAGCCGAATAAAGGGATCCCCGTACAAGGATAAACCTGCCCGAATTAAGATTACATTAGACGATACGTGAAGTATTAAATTCTTAAAAATACAACCTTTATTATTTGAAGCTTGTGGGACGTCATATGTTTAATACAGTACGTGACAGCGTGAAGATAACTGGAACGAGGTGTGTTGACGATACGCTAAACGCGTTGAATCAATTTGCTAAATTTACAATGAAATAGTTTGAAAATTTAAAAGATCAATAATTCAATACAATTTTAGCATTAAATTTTGCAATTTTATACTCTACTTACCTACAACTAATTTAACATAATACCGAATAATGAATTATTTAAATTGAAATTATTAATTCATTATACTTAGTATGGAACGAATAATAAATTATATAAATTAAAATAATCCAATCATTGTACTTAGAATGGCTTAACAATATGATAATGACATTGGCATCTATATAAACGCCAGCGTATATAAACGGTCACTTTCTATTCGTTTTACACCTAGAACTAAAGTTTATATCTATTATAAATTGTATCAACTCGCAGTGTTAAATTAAGTGTATAAGATAATGTAAGACATGATTTTTTCTGTCATTTTACATTATGTTTATCAAAAATAATACCCATTACAACTGTAAAATAATTATCAGACCTAATCCACGATGACGAAATTTTATACGCAAAGCTTAAAGAAAAAAATTATCAATCTGTATAAATACTGTTTCACGTGCGTAACCGTTCCGACACGATCTATCACGATACTTAGACATAAGTCGCTTGATAATTAGATC